>REGO01000314.1:1903515-1997750 GCA_010120015.1 Rhombomys opimus
AATAATAATAATAATAAATCAGGTGAGGAAAAATACTGAAGTTAAAAAACAAAACAAAATTATGATTATTTTTCTTTTCTTTTTGAGTTTAACAGAGGCTTCCTGGAAAATATTTCAGCAATATTTATTTCTTTATGTTCCCTTAATTATAGCATAACATGGTTACTGATGCAGTTTATTGAATTTAATACAACCTCCTCCTCAATGAGAAGTGTTGTCATGTCAAAGATGAAAAGCTATGCGTAAAGTTCGATCATCAATGATTTTATTTTAAAGTTTAGTATTATTGTACATAATTTTATATATCGATAGTTTAAAACTACTTGAATTTTTCCTAATAAATTTAATTTAATGAAGCACCCTAATTTGGGGTTGCAGAAATCCAACCAGTATGCTAGTATCCCACACTTCTGAAATAAAGACATCTCAAAAGCAACTCTGTTCTTTCTGATATCTAAATTGCCAAATGCCCCCATACACTCCTTTAAAAATTTACTTTGTTTCCAGGTATTAATTTTCATTTTTATGACAGCTTGACCTGATTTTTACTTTTGTCACACATTTAAATTTATTCATAGAAGACAACTATCACCTTATCAAGTTTAATAAAAAGTGTTTGTAAAATAATTAATAAATAATTTTTTCTTAAGGTCAGGTGCTTTCATTAGATGAAGAGTTACAAATGAGAAAACCCTACCGTATTAGACTGTGATTCACAGCACTTTTCTTAGCATCCATTGATGGTTAGAAAACCTTTTTATTTCATATAACAATGCCTATTCAACAAACACACAGAGAATTTTATTTCTAGGGAGATGTCTGTCATATTCTTAATATCAATGTGTAAATGCAGCTGGCACATATGATAATTTTCAAAGCTGAATGAATAATACATTTAAAGAACAGCAGAAATTTTCATTATTATCTAAGACATACAGTACTATACCAAAAGTACCATAGACAAGTATGAATAATGTGAATTTCACAGTTTGTATTTTTTAATGGCAACTAGACAAAGCTTGAAGGTCAAAATAGCATCCATTGTATCATTTTAAAATCTGGAAAACAGTGATGAATATGCATGTGAGTAAATATAATAACCCCTTCATATTTCAAAAATAGGAACAAGTATGCCAGGTGCCTGTTTCAGCAGTAGGAAAACACAGCCTGACTTTCCCTTTTCGGCTCACAATTTTATGTATTTATTTCTCATAATTAAGCATATATGTAAATATATATGCATGCTACTCACAAAATATAGATTATTATTATATTATGTGTACATGCATACACAGACATGTGGCATACAAACCCAGAAGTACCAGTTATGAGAATAAGTGCTGGGGTTAGAAGAAAGGGAGAAATCCAGCGCAGTCCTTTACCTTTCTGATAAGGACCGAGTCTAGACTTTCCCACCTGTAGGCTCAGGACTGTTCCATGTTAGAACATTGTGGCTGACTGACATTTATAGCCTCCCTAGATACAACTATTATCATTAATGTGAGATTTTCTCCCAGTTCTTTTTTAATTAAATTTTAATTTTTTATCAATTACAGTTCTTAAACTGTTTTTTTCACTTATGAAATTTTATTTATATTTTTATAAATTACAGTGTATTCACTTTGTATCCTAGCTGTAGCCCTCTCCCTAATCCCCTCTAATCCCACCCTCTCTCCCTCATCTCCTCCCATGTCCCTCCCCAAGTCCACTGATAGGCAAGGTCCTCCTCCTCTTCCCTCTGATCCTAGCCTATCAGGTCTCATCAGGACTGGCTGCATTGTCTTCCTCTGTGACCTGGTATGGCTGCTCCCCATCATGGGGAGGTGATCAAAGAGCCAGCCACTGAGTTCATATCAGAGACAGTTGCTCTTCCCATTACTAGGGAACATGACTGAATAGAGTTTACTAAATACAGTTCTCCAAGAGGGCCCTTTCCCATTCTCCATCAGTTATCCTAGTGAATTATAGACATCTTTTTCACATATTTGTTGATCAAGGGTAAAAGCTCTCATCTCTTCCAACTGTAGTCACTCAGAATGAGAGTTTCTCGTGATCAGTTTACATTAGCTTTTCTAAGTTGTTATTCACGGGGTTAACCAAATACCTGGAATATCATAAATATGTAACATGTATATATTGAGAAAAATATATTTATCAAATGAAAAACACACCAGACCTTGGTTCTAGACTAATCATGTAGGTAATGATTAGTTCCTGAGAAACCGAAGTGGCAAATTTTACTAGAATCTCAGTGTTCTAATACTGTCCTTTCTACAAAGCGTGATAGAGACCAATGTAGGAATTATAAGGGGGTTTGTCACTAAGAGTAGCATCTTCAAAAAAATCAAGAAGCCCCCCAAAAGGGGAGTCCTAACTTTTTAGTATGGAATAAAGCAGTGTTTGAGTATGAATTTAAGTGCTTGTTCTAAGCCACCAGCAAATATATCCACCAGCAAAACAGTGTTAGGACTCAAAACTCAACACAGTGTTATGACATCCTTTCTACTGGTACAACCAAGCCCAGCTAAATACCACATTCATGCTCCACATTTATGTTTCTACTTTCCAGAAAAAAAAATTATAGACAGGAACAAAATTATAAACTATTCTCTGACAGGCATTAGTGTTGCTCATCCTTTCCTAAATACAAGAGGCTAATAACAAACTTACACAGTGAAGTATGAAAGAATCACCTCATAATGAATTGGATACTGCTAACAACTGTGAAATTAACCGTCCTGAGGAGTTCCCTTTTTAATTTAAAGGCAGTGAAATTGCTCCTTTACACGTGACTTGCATTCATTTTTAAAAGTGCTGGATTCCTCTGCATACAGTATTTAATGGCGAACTTAGATTATCTAACCATTAAATTTAAAGGAATCATTGCTCTGTTTGCTAGCGTTTTATTTTGTTTCGTTTATTTGTTTGTTTTTTTGGTGATATTGATTCAAGTAACCTTATTGGGGAAACAGTTTCTAAATGTTGAAGCTTCTTATTTATTTTCTTCTCTTGCTATGATTAATGTTTCCATGTGGCAGGTACTATGCTTATTAATAAATCCCAGCAGCCTTCATGAATGTGTGTGCTTAAAATAAAAAACTGCATCACCTGACATTTAAACCAGCCTGTCTTGCTGTAAGACAAAAGCCACTAGCAGCCCGTGTGAGTGGCATTTGATCATTTCATCTTTGCTTCTGTATTATAGTGAAAGTGCAGTTAATTAATAAGTTAAATAAAGAACATTATCTTTCTGCTACACTAGTGAGTTCTGATTCTTCACATTTGGAATATTGGTATCTTATTAGTTGTGGGATAAATTGCTACAAACATCATAACATGAAATGGTCTGGTGCAATTTTTCTATTGCTTTTGCTTTTGGAGATACAGTGTGTTTTGACAACTACTTTACTTTTCACATTTTACTTGCTTTTACTTAAGAAGAATTTAAATCAATTTCAAACACTTTATTATTTGGAGGCTTTACACTTTTATGAGACTGAAAATTTTTAAACTTTTCTAATTTTAATTTTAATATAAATATTAATTACAATTCATTCCCATTGTATCCCAGCTCTACCTCCCTCTCTCATTCCCTCCCAATCCCACCCTCTCTCCCTCATCTCCTCCTATCCCCCTCTCCAAGTCCACTGATAGGGGAGGTCCTCCTCTCCTTCCATCAGAACTGGCTGCACTGTCTTCCTCTGTGGCCTGGTAAGATTGCCCCCCCCCCCCCAAGGAGGAGGTGATCAAAAAACCAGCCACTGAGTTCATGTCAGAGACAGTCCTTGTTCCCCTTACTAGGGAACACATTTGGAGACTGAGCTGCCATGGGCTACACCTGTGCAGGGGTTCTAGGTTATCTCCATGAATGGTCCTTGGTTGGAATATCAGTCTCAGAAAAGACTCCTGTGCCCAGATTTTTTGGTTCTGTTGCTCTCCTTGTAGAGCTCTTATCCCCTCCAGGTCTTTCTATCTCTTCCTTCTTTCATAAGATTCCCTGCACTCTACCCAAAGTTTGGCTAACTTTTAATGGGTCATAAAATAAGCTAAAGGCGTCTGTTAATCTTGAGTCAAAAACCATCAGATGGAATATAAGTAAGTTCAACACTGGCAACGCAATAGAAAAATACAGGTAATTACATAATGTTGTAAAAGCAAAAATGAGAAACAAGAAGGCCCAGAGTCCAGTGTATGCATTGGAGGCAGCAGGATCGCAGATATTCCACAATCATACATATTTAATTAAAATAGTTTAGAGATCCAACAACACCCCACCGGTTTAAAAAATGTTCAATAACGTTGTAAGTATTTATTTATTTTTACCTTATGTGTATGATTATTTGGCCTGTGTGTGTATGTTGATGTGCACTGTATACATGCCTGATAGTCACAGAAGCTAGAAAGTGTGCTAGGTCCCCTGGAACTGAAGTCGAGAATTGTTGTGAGGTATCATGTGGGTGCCGGTCACCCCAGACCCATCTTCTGTGAGAAGAATGAGTGCTGTTAACCAATGAGACATCTCACCAGTCCCAGTAGTTATACATTTAGTGAATCCACTTAATGCTTGAATGTTTGTATGAGTTAAGTTTGCTCTAATTTGGTGTCAGGTAATAAATAACTCACTGCTCTCATTTTATTTTTAATGCGATAAAGAAAAAGTTGTTTGAACAGATTATGTGGTCTAATAGGATAAATATCGGAAGCAATAACAGTTTATAAAAAGGGTTGGAGGACAGTAGAAACTTTGTAAGAGATATTTAATAGATGTTTATAGGACAAGTAGAAAATTAGAGAAAGCGAACTTGGTTGATTACAGTATATCATTTGTCCATGAAGAATTTCCTTTCATGTACATTTATAGTACTTAAAATAGGACCATGGGGAAAAGATGTTATCTTTCATATAGTGTGAAAGAGTGTAGCTTGAGATGAAATTTCAAGCATCAATGACAGAGAAGTCTCTAAACATTTATATATAACCGTCAGATTTTCTCTCCTTTCGGTGGCTGCTGGTATGAACTGTTCCACACAGTGTCATACAGTTAATCATATTGCAATATAAAAGAAACAAAGTTACACCCAGGAAAGAGTATGTTGTAGTTCAAAAATAATATTAATCCAGGTATGGTGGTGGACAGCTTTAATCCCAGCACCTGTGAGGAAGAGGCAGAAAGAGCTCTGTGCATTGGTATACAAAGAGAGTTCCAGGACAACCAAGGATACACAGAGAAATCCAATCCCCCTTTACTCCAAAAAAAGAGAAGACGAAAAATAATATTAAATTTAGCTAGTTCAAGGATACTACATAGAGTTTGTAACTTTGCTTACTCCCTCAAATCTCATGAGAATTACCGTGTTAAATGAATATATATTGTATTGTATTATGATATGATATGATATGATATTATGTATTATATTATACTAGTCAAGAGCAGAGAGTACATGTGCAAACACAAGATGGAAGACGGTCAACACAGGGTACATTATTAAATCAGTTTTTCTGAGCATTTGAAGTTTCATCAAATGAGAGATAGAATGGAATCTGTTCCTTCAACTATTCTTTCTTTGGAAAAAATGGATATTTATACTTAATAAAGACATCTTGGGCATCTTGGGAGATAGAGTTATTCATATTCATTACCCAATGTCTTGTTAATTAAGGTGAAATAGTTTTCTGTGAACTAAGGAGGAAAAACATAAACAAATGACTCAGATACAGAGGTATACATACTGACATATTGAGAAAATTATCTACTGTTGATGCTGTAGGATCCAAACTACCATTAAAAAGCTAAATGAAGAACAAAACATAACCAGTAATGAAATGAAAGGAGAGACAAGCATGTCCTTCAAAAAAGTATACTAAACACTATATTACAGCAAAGGCCTAACTTCTAAAGTATAGCAAGTGAAGTAATTGTAGAATACAATGAAAGTTTCAAGTGCTCAGCAAGAAATTATGCTCTGGCCTCAGGGTAGAAAACTTTGTCTATTATTAATACTCAGAATACGTAGAGTGCAAGTGAGGATAAATAGGAAAATACAAAGAAATCTAGAGCAGAGGAAACTCGGCTAAGATACAGAAAACACAAAATGAAGGGCACAAGTAAAGGAATGCATCAAATACAAGTCAGGCAGATGAGTAAGAGAGGACTCCATCCTAAATCATAAAAAGTAGAAGTTCTTTAGGAAGAAATATTTCCCAAATATATAATGATTTTCCCTTAAAAATAGCTATAAGAAATATGCTTGCAACAAAATTACATCTAGGGGAAAAGCAGTGGAAAGTGGGAATTTTTCACCTCACTGTGGGATTTATATGAACAGAAAAACCTACAGAGCCATGAAGAACTCTGATATACACAGCACCTGTAAGATGATTTCAGAGTTAACGCACAACTGGAGGCAACCGAAGTATATACTCAGACTAGAGATATGCCTTTTTTTTTAAAACCACCAAATAGAGATATGATTTTATAAAAACAATGTACATTTGTAGACATCAATTTCCTGCCCACAAAAGTGATAATTTGAGTATGGTGATTTTCAAGATATTATCTGGAAAACTCTTATGCCAGTATTACAATTAGGAAATTACTACTTAGCCCTTACTTATGGTCAATAGGGTTAATTTTGGGAGCTTAGATATAAACTTTCATGTTGTTTAATGAATTTATGTCAATGAAGCTGAATATTTTAAATAAATTTTCTGAACATCTTGGATAAGATACTAATCTGTTAGATTTCATATATGTTAAGAAAGTGTTGTAATTTAGATGTTAATTCTATACTGTTAAAAATATAAGCAAAGCCTCTAGTCGCAGTAGCAGGATTCTTGAAGGTATACATAAACTGATCTGGAGAATGTCAATAGTGAGCCTTTCACTATTACCGAGCACAATATTAGTCATTATAAAAGCTTATACAAGTATAGCAAAATATCATTAGGAATCGATTCATTGAGATATTTTTCCCACTCATCTTTGGTTCTAGGCTGTCCACTTTCCAGTTCCTGGCCATGCAGGCTGTGTAGATCTTGGGATGTCTTTACGGCATAGACCTCAAGTTCAATATATGGGAGCAGGTGCAGAGACCCACAGCCAGACATTATGCCAACAGAGTCTAAATTGGAGGTCTCCACTGAGTCCCTCCACTTGGACATCTGGGACCTCGAGAAGGAGAGGAAGAAAAAAACTATAGGAGTTGAAGAAGATGGAGGACACCATGAGTACATTGCCCACCAAATTAACTAAGCTGGGCTCACACGGCCCCACAGAGACTGGAGCTTCAAGCATGGGCCTGCATGGGCTGCACCAGACCCTCTGTGTATGTGTTATGGCTGTTATCTTGGGGTTCTTGTGAGACCCTGCTCTGAAGACTTTTCCTCCTATTGGGTTGCCTTGTCTCATATTATCTTCTTTTGTCCTCTTTGGCTGTTGTTTCTTGGAGGCCTGTACTTTTCTGAAGAAGAAATGAAGAGGGAGTTGATGTCCGGGATTGGGAAGCTGTGTGTATGTTTTCAGGTGTGTGTGCATGTCACAGTACATGGTTGGAGGTCAGAGGACAAATTGCCTTCTTTGGTCCTCTCATCCAAGTGGGTCCTGAGGATTGAACTTGGGTTATTAGGCTTAGTGGAAAATTACATTACCACAGAGTCTTCTTGCCATAAGATTTCATTTTTATTTTGATGACACTGAATTTGCATACCAAGTTAGGCTAGATCATTTCTCTCATTTAAACAAATATTTATTTGCTTCACATATGTTTATATGTTTTCCTTTATACATAATTTGTTATATTTTATTAGTATTGTGGTCTTAATTTTCATTTGTTCATTGAGAGTGCATGAGAAAGCAACCATTACTACATGAGAACATGCATCATTAAGCCTTGCCTCATCACTTATAACATCAATGTGTGTTTTTTTTTTATTTTTGTTTTGTTTTGCAATAGCCAATTACAGAATCTGTTAGCACTGACAGTCTTAGTTGTGCATTGGCAAATTTTGTACCTTAGTATGGCAATTGAACCTAGGAACTCAGCTATGCTAAGTGCTCTACAGTTAAACAACACCTGAAGCTTCCAACCTCATGAAACTCTCTATCATGAATGAGTGCTAGGATTTGCTGAGGGTGTTATCTACATCGATTGTCATGGCCCCAACGGTGTTCTTCTATAAAACCACATACCTTTGGTTTTTAAAATTTGAGCCAACCATACGGGCATTTAGAAGGTCATTGTACATAATCATTTTTTTTTTCCATATTGCTAGCTTATATTAGCTAACATCTTATGGAGTCTTTCTCACATACCTCACAAACTCAGATAGCATTGTTTAATGTTCTCTGCTTAAACTGCTTGTGTCTCTTGGCAATGAAGTGTACCGCATCATAGAATCAACAAGGAAGCATTTCCAGGTTTTCTATGTTCTGAAAGGGACTGTGAAGAGTCGACATGTTCTTTTGCATGTTTGTTTTTGTTGTTGTGTCTTTGGTAAAAGTCATTTGTATACATGTGATTTTGTGTTATTATTTTCCCTATCTGGGTTTTTCTATTTTGAAAGTCATTGGTTACTGAGTTAAGATGGTTAATAGGTGAAGCCCTATTCAGATAACTTATTTCTTCTTGTGAGAGTTTGGAATAGTCTGTCATTCAAACAATCATTGCATTTCATCTGGATAGTCAAAGCCACTACAGAGAGGTGCTTATGATAATTTCTTATTAGGCATATGGAATCCACAGTGAAGACTACTTTTTCTTTATTTATTTGTATTTTCTGAATTTTCTTTGATTAATTAAATTTAGCTAGAAATGTTATTAATTAATTATATTTATCTATAATTTTAAAGAAATATTTTAATATTTTATTTATTTATTACAATATTTTCACTGAAAGAAACACTTAAAGAACTGTCCAACATCCTTAGTCATCAGGGAAATGCAAATCAAAACAACCCTGAGATTTCACCTTATACCCATCAGGATGGCCAAGATAAAAACCTTAAGTGACAATACATGCTGGAGAGCATCTGGAGAAAAGGAAACTCTTCTCATTGCTGGTGGGAATGTAAACTTGTACAACCACTTTGGAAATCAATTTGGCACTTTCTCAGACAATTAGGAATCATGCTACCTCAAGATCCAGCTCTACCACTCCTAGGCATATATCCAAAATATGCTCAAGTACACAACAAGAACATTTGTTCAACCATGTTTGTAGCAGCTTTATTTGTAATAGCCAGAATCCAGGAAACAACCCAGATGTCCCTCAACTGAGGAATGGATACGACATTGTGGTACATTTACACAGTGGAATACTACTCAGCTATTAAAAGCAAGGAAATCATGAAATTTGCAGGCAAATTGTGCGACCTAGAAAAGATCATTTTGAATGAGGTATCCCAGAAGCAGAAAGACACACATGGTATATACTCAATTATAAGTGGATATTAGACATATAATATACAATAAACATACTAAAATCTATACACATAAAGAAGCTAAGCAAAAAGGAGGACCCTGGGTAAGATGATCAATCCTCACTCAGAAAGACAAATAGGATAAATATCAGAAGAGGGTGAAAACAAGGAACAAGACAGGGACTTACCACAGAGGGCCTCTGAAGGACTCTATCCAATAGGGCATTAAAACAGATGCTGAGACTCATAGCCAAACTTTGGACAGAGTGCAAGGAATCTTACAAAAGAAGGAGGAGATAAAAAGACTTGGAGGGTTCTGGAGCTTCACAAGGAGAGCAACAGAACCAAAAAATCTGGGCCCATGGGTCTTTCCTGAGACTGATACTCCAACCAAGGACCATTCATAGAGATAATCTAGAACCCCTGCACAGATGTAGACCATGGCAGCTCAGTCTGCAAGTTGGTATCCTAGTAAGGGAAAGAGGGGCTATCTCTGACATGAACTCATTGGCTGGTTCTTTGATCACCTCCCCCAGAAAGGCAGGGGCAGCCTTACCAGGCCACAGAGGAAGACAATGCAGCCAGTCCTGATGGGACCTGATAGGATAAGGTCAGAAGGAAGGGGAGAAGCACCTTCTCTATCAGTTGACTGGGGAAAAAGCATGGGTGGAGAAGAGGGAGGGAGGGCAGGATTGATAAGGTATGAGCAGGGGGCCTTCTGTAGGGATACAAAGTGAATAAATTGTGATAAATAAAAAAATTACAATTATAAAATTTAAAATTTATTTTTTAAATTACAATTTATTCACTTTGTATCCCTCCTGAAGCCCCCTCCCTCATCTCTTCCCAGTCCCAACCACTCTCCATTTTCTTCCCATATGCCTTTTCCATAATACCCTGATAAGAGAGGACCTCCTCCCCTTTTATCTGACCCTACCCTAACAGGTATCATGAAGGCTGGCTGCATCATCTTGCTCTGTGGTCTGGCTAGGCTGCACCTACCACAGGAAAGTGATCAAAGAGCTGGCCACAGGGTTCATGTCAGAGACAGCCCCTGCTCCCCTTGCTAGGGAACCCACTTGGAAACTGAGCAGCATATGGGTTTCCTCTGAACAGGAGTTCTAGGTCCTCTCCATTCAATTGGTCTATATTTATCACCCTGCATAAAGTTAATGTCTGGGTTGATCAAAGACCTCAATATCAAACCAAACACACTAAATCTGTTAGAAGAAAAAGTAGGGAAGAACCTTAAACTCATTGGCACAGAAGAAAACTTCCAGTATAGAACACCAACAGCACAGGCTCTAAGATCAACAATCAATAAATGGGACCTCATGAAGCTGAAAAGCTTCTGTAAAGCAAAGGATACTGTCATCAGAATAAAACGACAGCCTACAGACTGGGAAAAGATCTTTACCAATCCTATATCTGTCAGAGGGCTAATATCCAGAATATAAAAAGAACTGGATAGGTTAAACAGCAACAAAGCAAGTAATCCAATTATAAAATGGGGTACAGCGATATCCAGAGAATTCTCAACAGAGCAATATCACATGGCAGAGAAACACTTAAAGAAGTGCTCAATGTCCTTAGTCATTGGGGAAATGAAAATTAAAATGACCCTGAGATTCCACCTCGCACCCACCAGAATGGCTAAGATCCATAACTCAAGAGATGATGCATGCTGGTGAGGAGGTGGAGAAAGGAGAATCCTCCTCCATTGCTGTTGGAAATGTAGTCTTATATAACCACTTTGCAGAAGAATCTGGCACTTTCTCAGAAAATTGTGACTAGCACTACCTCAAGACCCTGCTATACCACTCCTGGGCATATACCCAAAAGATGCTCCACCATTCAATAAGGACAGTTGTTCAACTATGTTCATACCAGCTTCATTTGTAATAACCAGAATCTGGAAATAACCCCGATTTCCCTCAATGGAGGAATGGATATAGAAAATGAGGTACATTTAGACAATGGAATACTACTCAGCAGTTAAAAAAAACAAAGAAACATCTTTGATTTATTCATTTATTCCACAATGATTTCTTGTTTCCAATGTGCTGTATTCTGCTCTAAATTTTATTTTACTTTCTTAAATTCAGTTTTAATTTAATATCTGCTGATTGTGGTTCCCTTTGTAGGCACCAAAATTACTCATTTTTTGCCCTTATTATTTTTGATGTAATGTTTGATTAAAGCATTATTTTACAACATTAAATAAGCAATTAAAATGCTGTCTTTACACTTTCACTTAATTTGAAATATTTTAATTTTCAACTTTTGTGATTTTTGTGCTATTTAGTCTCCAAAAATCTGGTAGAATTCAAACTTCTCTCACTTTATTCTAGTGTGGGCTGAGGGGATATTTTATATGACTTCTTCTGAGAACATTTGAACAGTGTTTTTAAGCACAGAGTTATCAGTTTCGGTGAATGTACCTCATGAGCTTGGAAGAATGACTGTTAATACACTTCTAAATGAAGCCTGTAGACATGAATTAAATCCAGTTGACTCAGGTCACTGTTCATTTTAAGCACATTCTGGAGATTTTTCTCAGGACAGTTTGTACTCTAGCAAAAGAGATGGGGTGGTATCTTCATATACAGTAGTTAATCCTCTGTCTCTTTGCCGTTCTATCGGGTTTGCTTCTCAAATTTTTCTGTTTCTTTGCTGTTGGCCTATATATTACCTCGTTTGGACCTGTGACCCCCTTATCATTATTCAGTGCTCCTCTTTAAACTCTTCTCTGAAGTCAAATTGTCTGCAGTTAACAAATGTCTCAACTCTCTTTTGGAGAATGATGGTATCAGTGTTTTGTTGCCTATTTTATACAATAGTACTACGGGCTCTCGTGGAAATTTTCACTTGTGATGAGTTGCAGTTCTGTGTGTCTATTGGTGTACTCTCAATTTTGGGGGAAGCATTTTTGCATTGGCAACTTCACTGTCAGAGTGAGGGTGGGAACATTAACTTGCGAATTCTCTGCATGGTGAGCTGCAACCAGCTATGTTTTCTACTTCTGATGGGCATTGAATGTACATTACACAGCACAAATGACACAATGAATAACTGGATTCAAGTAATAGATATAACTGCATGGAATTTGCATACAGAAAGTTAAGGAAATAAAAAAGATTTATATATGAAATGCTGATCTTTGTTAAATTCATTGTTCTTGTAATTAATGGCTTTTAAGTTCAAAGTTTATTAATATCTACAATATTTTAGTTTTGTTTATTCTAAAGGCTGTAATTTTGTTATCTAGCCAACCATCAACTTTTATAGGTAGATTTTCATTCAGAGCAGGGACTTAATGGATGAAAGAGGATAAGGCCATCATTAAATTGGAGCAATGTGGTACCAATAGCTGGCAATAAACAGTGCATCTTAATATCATTAAATATTATTTGTTTTTCATTCAGCTTCAACCTGTCATGGTACAATTATCTCAAGAAACTATAATACAAATTTGAAAAACCATAAAGTATGCTACTTAAATAAACTTCATGAATCCACAGAAGAAAGAAAATTACATGTGGTAAATAGTCAGATACTTCTAGCTAGCTTTACATGATATTTTGTATCTACTGACATACACAAAATAAAGTCCTTAATTTGTGTTCAGAAGGTAATAAAGTACTAAACAGAGGTTATGGCACAAGGGATGCAAAATCAACAGAAAATTATTTGTTTTTGCTGTTTATTTAGGTCTAAGATTAAAGTAAATGAGAAAAGACTCCATTTATTCAAAATTTATTCATACACCACTTTAGAACCAATACAGCCTTCAATTTAGTTACCCATTTAATGAAAGAATTCTTCACACAATATTCTTTGGTAATGGCCCTCAAGCCTTCAGTGGAAATTTACAGCATCTGAAATATGCCCTCTCAGCTCTATTGAGAAATTATTCAGAGACTGCCTAAGAGGACTTAATGCAAATTTTTATTTAATCATCACTATAATTCTCTGGGGAAGTTATCATTGGCCCTGTGTACTTAGAAACAAACAAACAAAAAAAATATTGGTTCAAATAGAAAGACGAAAGAAGAGAGATTAACGAAAGGAGTGAGAGGAGGAGTTGAAGATAACTATAAATACAACAGAAAAATCAGAGCAGAAAACTGTGTTAAAAACTGATATTGATCCTGGACTGCCCTCCCCTTTAAAAACTTAGATCTAAAATATTGGACACTGACACTGAAGATGGTAGAATTGACTAAAGTCTACAAAAAGCTGTTGGAACTGTAGGTCCTCCAGTCTGCTCTGACAGAAGGAATGCTATTTCTATGTGGGGATACTGAACCAGGCAAGATCTATGCTCTATCCTATGGCTAAGCTGTGTTTTTATTTATTATAGTTTGTGAGTATGTGTTTGTGTATGTGTGTGCATGAATGTGCTTGCATCTGTGTGTATGTGTCTCTCTGTGTATACATACGTGAGCACACATAAGTACAGAAGTCAGTGGATGACAGGAGTTGACTGAAGAGAAATTTTAATTCAGAACTTGGCTGCTCTGGCCATTGAAACACATTGAAAGACCTTTTAGGTCTCTGTGATATTGCTTTACTACTGACAAGCCTTTAGTCCCAGGAGACAGAAACAACCAGATCTTTGAGTTCAAGGCCAGCCTGACATAGGGCAAGTTTCGGGTAAAGAAAAGCTTAGGTCCCGGCATGGTGGTGCACGCCTTAATTCCAGCACCTATGAGAAGATCACCTAGAAGAGCTCCGAGTTTTGTTCAGAGAGTTTGGTTGAGTTTGTGGCAGTTCAGTTTGTAGAATTCAGAGGCAGTTTTTACTGGGAGAGTTTTATGGGAGAGAGAAAATGCTACACATAGGTGAGGACAGAGTGAGCCAGAGGATGAGAAGAAACTGGAGATTAGAACAGATTGCTAGAGCTACTTTGAGAATCAGAGCAACTCAATGAGAAAGGGAGAGCAGTCAGATTAAATCAGCCAGCTTGGAGAGGATGTTGAGCCAGAACAGCTGAGTTGAACCAGCCAACCAGTGTTCAGAAAGAACAAGAAAGGATGAGCTTATTCAACAGTAAGTCTTAAAAGCTTGAAAACAAGGTCTAAATAAGACTGTACGGAGGCTAAAAGCTTCTAGGACTAGGCTTAGGTGAGCAGATGGAGGCAGTAAGCCTCCAAGAATACAATTAACTCAGTCAAATAAAAGTTACTTTTACAGTTAATTCTTTTTTTCCATTGTGGGTTCCTGAGATTTAGCTGAGGTCTTTATCTGTGTGTAACAAGTACTTTTGCCCACTATGTTATTGATCCTCTACATAAGGTACAAAATCAGCTAAAATAATATTAAATTATATCTGGTACAAAATGAATCAGCATGATAGTAAATGTATTTCTGTCTCCTGCAAAGACTCCAAACAACTCTTTATCATAGCTTCTAAATATAGTCACAGATAGTGTCACTTGGAAGTCACCCACATAATGTGATGAATAATTATCAATTGTATCACATTGATACATGGTGTAACTTAATTTTCACCAATACACAGTGAAATGGTTAGATCAATCATTGCGCCTTTAAATTATAATTAACACTGACTAGTCACATGCTGCAAAATAGTTGAGGAAAGCGTCTACTCTGTAAAGTATCAATAAAACCATATCCTCAACCCCATGGGGAAAAAAAAATCTCCCAGAATCTTATAGTGAAAGACAGAGATATTAAAAATGATGAGCAGAACAGGAATTGTAGAATATTAAATTTGGAAGCTAAAATGAAAGAAAAAAAGCAGCTTTCATAGCAACCTACCCATACCAAATAACATTATTACACTGGCATTTGCTTTGACCTTCAGTGCCCTGAAACTCTTTCCCTTAGGTCAGGGCTCTATGTATAGATAAGCTGCCTGGGACCTTTAGCTACCATTGCCTATTTTTCTTTTTCAATTTGAAGGACATGGATTTTAATGGATACCTCCATAGAACAGTGTACAAAGCCAGGCACCTAAAAGACCTCATCGTTAAGTGGGAGGTCAGAAATTGCAACATCAATTAACACACCTATAATCAAAACAAGAGGGTTGCTATGAGTTCACAACTAACTAGTCTGTGCTAGAGTTGTGGTAATGAGCACAGCCTTCTACCCCATCCAAGTGTTACCCGAAAAACCCCATAATTGCTGTTTCATAGCCTGCTCCCCTTGCTGACAAACAGCCTCAACTTTATTGTTCTTAAGATTATGGAAAAAAACTAAGGTTGGGTCACCTTATTTAAGTATTCTTAAACTAAATGATAGCTTAACATCATTGCCTTTTGCTTAAATTCTTCACTAAAAACCTTAGCTAAAATTGTTTTTCATCAAATAGCATGTCCTACACATGACCTTTCTTTTTATTTATAATATCTAGAAACACTTAATAGCTTATTTTTATGTGGCTATGCTAATTTTCTGTTTTCTCATAAGCACTATGACTAGCTCACAAGGATGGAAATGCCACTGAAGTTTCTTTTATAAAAATAAATCATGGAAAACCTACAAGTTTCCAGAAAAATATTTAAGAGTTAAAATGCTAAATAAATTCTCAATGTTAGCACTAAAAGCAACTACCCAATGGAAAACTAAATCAAGGCTCACATTCCTGAGAATATACAAAAGTTAAAAAAAATATACCTGGAGAGAACAGGAGCTCCACAAGGACCAAATATATCTGGGTACAGGGGTTTGTCTGAGACTGATTCTCCAACCAGGGACCATGCATGGATATAACCTAGAACCCCTGCTCTGACTTAGCCCATGGCAGCTCAGTATCCAAGTTGCTTCCCTAATAAGGGGAACAGGGACTGTGTCTGGCATGAACTCTGCGACTAGCTCTTTGACTTCCCCACCCTCCACGGGAGGAACAGCCTAGCTAGGCCACAGAGGAGAACATTGCAGCCAGTCCTGGTGAGACCTGATAAGCTAGGGTCAGATGTAAAGGGAGGAGGACCTCCCCTATCAGTGGACTTAGAGAGGGGCAGGGAGGAGATGAGGGAGGGAGAGTGGGATTGGGAGAAAATGAGGGAGGGTTTACAGCTGGGATACAAAAGTAAATAAACTGTAATTAATATAAAAATAAAACTTAAATAAAAAGGGAAGAAATGAATACAACAAGAATATGCAGTTGCTCTGACAGGCAAGGTTCACATAAACTAAGACATTACACCGACTCAGTCTTTCACTCCTTAGTCTTTGTTCCATGTAACACAGTTAGCCATTCTCTTTTTACTATGTTTTCCTTGCACTGATTTCTTTTTTAAATAGTTGTGTACATGAATTTTTGACATTCATCTGATTATTTTCTTGAAACACATTCCTAAAAGAAGGCTTTGTAAGTGAATTTATGTTTTAAAATGTCTAATAAGTAACTAAATATAGAATCAATATTGACATGCTATGCTCATACACTATTTTCCTTTCTCATCAATATTGAATAGCACCAGGAATTTTTCACACTTCCTTGGTTATGATATAAAATCCTACAAACTTGTATTTAGTTGACTACTCTTGAGGTAAAAAGTATTTTCCAATTTAGGAAGCTTCTGTCAGTCTCTGGAACAAAGTATGAGCTCATTTCTTACTGTCACTCCTATCGCTTCTATAGAGGAATTTTAATCCAGCAACATGGCTACTTTGGCTGAAACACATATACACACAACATTAGCACGCACCTTTAATCCCAAACATTAACTGTAAAGTTAGTTTGTAGAATGAAGCACCCATGTTTGAGAATGATGTCTAATTGAGAGGCAATTAAAATGACAAATCAGAGAAAGAGATGAGCAAATGAGTCAGAGATAGGATACACCCAACTCATGAGAAGAAACAGGAAAGATGGGCAATTTAAGGAAAGCAGTTGAGCTGATTTCAGTCAGTGACTTGGGAGTCAGTTGAGAGGCAGTACAGTGAAGTTGAGTTGGTAGTAGTTGAGTTCATGGCTGTTCAGTTCATGGAGGACACAAATTTGCCTGGACAGTTTTATAGAGACAGGTTATAGAGAAAAGCTAGACACAGGTAAAAGACAGACTAGCCAAAGAATGACAAGGATCCAGAAGAATAGAAGACATTGTTAGAGTTAGGTTGAGTCTAAGCAAAACAATTCAGTCTGAAGCAGAGAGAAGCAAGTTTGAATCAGTTAAGCTTGGAGAAGTGTTCCAGCCAAAACAGCTGAGTTGAACTAGTCAGCCACAGGTCAGAAAAAGCTAGAAGGATGAGCTTATTCAGCCTTAATACTCAAAGGCTGAAAACATTCTAGGCCTAGATTAGATTTTATGGAGGCTAGAAGCTTCCAGACTAGGTCTAGGTTAGCAGACAGAGGTAGTAATCATATAAGACAACAATTACATCTGGCAAATAAAAGATATTTTTATACACTCATAGTTCTCTAAAACACACATCTGACTGCAGAGTGAAACTCATTCCTTGTCATACCTACCATTCACAAATATTTAGACTTACTTTTTAAAAAATCTTAAATAAGATGAGTTCATTTGATTACCTAAAAATTCTTTGAGAAAAACAATTCTCCATAAGGATATCTAAATTTTTAGGGTGACCCATATAATGTCGGCATTAAGATACATTCTAATATATTCTTAGATTATAAAACATATACTAATTACAGCTTTCATTCAATAATTATATTTAACTTCTGGTTGAGGTTCTTTGTTGCGCACCTTACTCACTTAAGGCAATAATCAGTCAACGATGAATAAATATACTGATACTAACGAGTGAACTGGTCAACCCTAGAAGTTCATTTACTTAGCTACCCATTCAGAGTTAACAAACTTACTAAAATCTCAAAATACTTTTAATTTTACTGTCCTAATGTCTTAGGTTGTTGAATAATTTTAGAATATTTTACTTTTTGCATTTCACTTTTTGAGAACTCCTTTTATTTCAATGCATATTTTCAATTTGGGTTCTTTGTTTTCTTATGTTTGGTTTTCTGAATTCTTTATATGTTATAGATACTAACTCTTTCAGATGAGCAACCGATAAAGATGTTTTTCAAGCTTTAGGTTGCTTTTTCACTTGAATTATGGTGTGCTTTACTGCTCTGCCATATTCAGGGTATCATGTCCTTTATTTGGAGTTGAGCTTTGCCTCAGGGTGAGAGATAGAATTCACTTTTTTGTTGTTACTTCTGAAACTCTATGTTTGTTATTTTTTATTCAATAATAAACTGTTTATTATTTTTATTTAAATTTATTTTTTATAACTTATTCAGTTTATACCCCAATTTTAGCCCCCTCCCTTGCTCCACCCAGGCCCACCCTCCCTCACTCTCCTCCCTTATCAGCCTTCCTTAAGTCCTCAAAAAGGGGGAGACAGCCTCCCAGACGACTTGACCCCAGCTTATCAAGTCTCATCAGAACTTCCTGAAACTTTTACATCTGTGACCCTGCAAGGCCACCCTGCAAGGCCAAGGGGAAGTGACCAAAGAGCAGGCAACAGAGTCCATGACAGAATCATCCCTTGCTTCCTTACTGGAGAACCTAGATGGAGACTGAGCTGCCTATTGGTGACATCTGAGCAGATGTCTAGGTCCTCTCCATACATGGTCATTTGTTGGTGCATCAGTCTCCGTAGGCCCTCCATGGGCCCAGATGTTTTGGCTTTATTGGTTTCCTTGTTGGGCTTCTGTCCACTCCAGGTCCTCCTAACTGCCCACTCTTCCATAAGACTTCCTGTGCTCTGCCCAAAGATTGGCTGTGAGTCTCAGCACCTACTGAGATCCCCTGATGGGTGGAGCCTTTCAGGGGACATTTATTGTAGCCTTCCATACTGTTCCCTCTCTTCAACTGCTTTTGTTGTCTCTTCTGTTTTCACTTCTGAATATGAATGAAGCATCCTCTATAGGGTCCTCCTTGTCATTCAGTTTCTTTGGGTCTGTGGACTATAGTATGATTATCCTGTATTATACTGCTAATATCTACTTATAAGTGAGTATATACCATGTATGTCTTTCTGGTTCTGGGTTAGCTCACTAAGATGATATTTTCTAGTTCCATCTGCTTGCCTGTAAATTTAACGATTTCCTTGTTTTTAATAGCTGAATGATATTACATTATGTAAATGTACCTCAATTTCTGTATCTCTTCTTCAGCAGAGGGATATCTAGGTCGTTTCCAGTTTCTGGCTATTACAAATACATCTTTTATGGACATAGTTGAGGAAATGTCCTTATTGTTTGGGAGGGCATCTTTTAGGTATATGTCTAAGAGTGGTATAGCTGGGTCTTGAAGTAGCACTATTTCCAAGTTTCTGAGAAAGCTCAAGATTGATTTTCAAAGTGTTTGTACAAGTTTTCAATCAAAGCAGCAATGAAGGAGGGTTCTCTTTTCTCAACATCCTCTGCAGCATGTGCAGCCACTTGAGTTTTTGATCTTAGCCATTCTGATGGGTATAAGATGGAATCTCAGTCGTTTTGATTTGCATTTCCCTGATGACTAAGGGCATTGAGCATTTCTTTAAGAGTTACTTGCTCACTTGATATTCCTCTGTTGAGATTCTCTGTAACTCATTTGTAACTGGACTGTTTGGTTTGTTTATGTGTAGTTTGTCCACGTGAGTTCTTTATACAGTTTGGATATTAGTAGGATGCAAGGATGGTGCAGACCTTTACCCAGTCTGAAGGTTGTCATTTTATTCTGTTAACAGTGAATTTTGCTTCACAGAAACTTTTCAGTTTCATTAGGTCTCATTATTAATTGTTGATCTTGGAGCCTGTGCTGCTGGTGTTCCGTTCAGCAACACCAGCTGCATTGTTTCATGTGCCAATGAGTTCCAAGCTCTTCCCCACTTTATCTTCTAACAGTTTTAGTGTTTCTGGTTTTATGTTGAGTTCTTTGATGCACTTGACTTCAGTTTTGTGCAGGGTGATAAATATGTATCTATTGGCATTTTTCTACATGTAGAGATTAACTTAGACCAGAACCATGTGTTGAAGATGCTGACTTTTTTTTTCCAAGGTATGGTTTCCGTTTGTCAAAATCAATTGTCCATGAGTGTGTAGTTCTATTTTGGGGTCTTCATTTCACTTCCATTGATCCACCATACTGTTTCTATGCCACCACCATGCAGTTTTTATTACTGTTGCTCTGTAGTACAGCTTGAGATCAGGGATGGGTATACCTCCAGAATTTTTTTTAATTCTTTATTAATTATACTTTATTCACTTTGTATCCCCCTGTAGTTCCCTCCCTCCTCCTGTCCCAATCCCTCTCTGCCTCTGCATGCATGCTCCTCCCCAAGTCCACTGATAGGGGAGGTCTTCTTTTCCTTCCTTCTGATCCTGGTCAATTAGGTCTCATCAGGAATGGCTGCATTGTTTTCTTCTGGTAATGCTGCTTCCCCTTGAGGAGGAGGTAATTAAAGAGCAGGCCAATCAGTTCATGTCAGAGACAGTCCCTGTTCCTATTACTATGGAACCCACTTGGATACTGAACTGCCATGGCTACATCTGTGCAGGTTTCTTAGATTATTTCCATGCATGGTCCTTGGTTGGGAGTATCAGTCTCAGGAAAGACCCTTGTGCTCAGATTTTTTGGTTTTATTGCTCTCCTTGTGGAGTTCTTACTATTTCCCACTTCTTTCATAATATTCCCTGCACTCTGCCCAAAGTTTGCCCAAAGGTTGCCCAAAGGTTGCTCAAAGGTTGTCTCAGCATCTGCATTGATAGTCTGTAGGGCAGAGCCTTTCAGAGGTCCTCTGTGTCAGGCTCCTGACTTATTTCCTCTTTTCTCCTTCTGATGTCCATCCTCTTTGCCTTTCTGGATAGGAATTGAGCATTTTAGCAAGAGTCCTCCCTCTTGATTAGTTTCTTTAGGTGTACAGATTTTAGTAGGTTTATCCTATATTTTATGTCTATATGAGTGAGTATATACCGTGTGCATCTTTCTGCTTCTGGGATAGCTTACTCATCCCACCATTTACCTGCAAATTTCATGATTTACTTGTTTTTTATTTCTGAGTAATATTCCATTGTGTAGATGTACCACAATTTCTGCATCCATTCCTCCACTGAGGGGCATGTGGGCTCTTTCCAGCTTCTGGCTATTACAAATAAGGCTGCTCCAAACATGGTTGAGCAAATGTCCTTATTGTGTACTTGAGCCTCTTTTGGGTATATGCCTAGGAATGGTATATCTGGATCTTGAGGAAGCGCTATTCCTAGTTGTCTGAGAAAGCGCCAGGTTGCTTTCCAGAGTAGTTGTAAAAGTTTACATTCCCACCAGCAGTGGAGGAGAGTTCCCCTTTCTCCACAACCTCTCCAGCATGTGTTGTCTCTTGAGTTTTTTATCTTAACCATTCTAATGGGTGTAAGGTGAAATCTTAGGGTTGTTTTGATTTGCATTTCTCTGATGGCTAATGAGGTTGAGCATTTCTTTACGTGTTTCTCTGCCATTCGATATTCCTCTATTGAGAATTCTCTGTTTAGCTCTGCACTCCATTTTTTAATTGGATTACTTGATTTTTTGCTGTTTAACTTCTTGAGTTCTTTATATATACTGGATATTAGTCCTCTGTCAGATATAGGATTGGTGAAGATCCTTTCCCAATCTGTAGGCTGTCATTCTGTTCTGACGACAGTGTCCTTTGCTTTACAAAAGCTTTTCAGTTTCATGAGGTCCCATTTATTAATTGTTGCTCTTAGAGCCTGTGTAGTTGGTGTTCTGTTCAGGAAGTTGTCTCCTGTGCCAATGATTTCAAGGGTATTCCCTAATTTTTTTTCTAAGTGGTTTAGTGTGTCTCATTTTATGTTGAGGTCTTTGATTCACTTGGACTTTAGTTTTATGCAGGGTGATAATTTGGATAGTGTCTCTCTGCCTTTTAGTTAATTTGGATAAAGGTTTGTCTATCTTCTTGATTTTCTCAAAGAAACTGCTCTTGGTTTCATTGATTCTTTGAATTGTTCTTCTTGTTTCTAATTTATTGATTTCAGTCCTGAGTTTGATTATTTCCAGCCAACTATTCCTCTTGAGTGTGTCTGCCTTTTTTCTAGAACTTTCATGTATGCTGTTAAATTGCTTGTAGGAGGTATCTCCAGTTTCTTTTAGGCATTTCTCTTAGTGCTATAAACTTTCCTCTTAGCATTGCTTTCATTGTTTCACATATGTTTAAGTATTTTGTGCCTTCATTTTCACTGAATTCTAGGACTCTTTAATTTCTTTCTTCATTTTTCTGTAACCCAGTTGTCATTGATTACAGAGTTGTTCAGTTTCCATGAGGGCATTGGCTTTTTTGTTATTTTGGTTGTTAATGAGGTCCAGCTTTATTCCATCATTGTGGTCTAGTAAGATACAAGGGATTATTTCAATCTTCTTGTATCTTTGGTGGCTTGCTTTGAGACTGACTATATGGTCAGTTTTGTAGAAGGTTCCAAGAAGTTGTGAGAAGAATGTATTTTCTTTTGTGTTTGGGTAAAATCTTCTGTAGATATCTTTTAGGTCCATTTGATTCATGATGTCTGTTAGTATCATTATTTTTCTGTCTAGTTTCTGTTTGTTTTGGGGATCCATGTGTGGTTTAACATTTATTAATATTTCTTTTACAAATGTGGGTGCCCTTGTATTTGGGGCATAGATCTTCAGAATTGAGATGTCATCTTGATGGATTTTTTTTTGAGAGTATGAAGAAATAATAGTCCCTAGGGGAGAATCTACTACAATTCTTCCATTAAATGGATGTAGTACTGAACCGATTCCTTATATTGTCTCACTAGCCATAGACTAGTGTGCATTTCAGTTCTCATCAGAAAAGCTTTTGTTTATAATAGATGGTGATTAACACAGGGATCCAGGACTGGTCAAGGTGCAGAGAGTAAAGGACTGAAGAATATTCAACCCTAAAGGGAATATCTATAGCACATAGATATTCTTGCTGTGGCTGGAAAGTGTGTGGAAATGGTATAAGAGCCAGATACAGTGGATGAATAAAAGGAAACAGTGCAATATGAATTCACATTGGCTGTAACATTATGTACAAGACCTGTGAAAGACCAAGTCAGATGAAATGCCAACATGGGAGTAAATGGGCATAAAATCCCACCTCTACGTGAGAAGTTATTGACAATTGATAACTCGTAAGTGAAATACTATTGTTGTAGTATATTGCCTTTTAGATAGACAATGTTTCTTCATAAACTTACATATCTAAGATTATATGGGAAACTTAAAAAGAGAGGATATAATATTGTTTGAGTAGAGGGGTGACATTAAGGAAAGGAAATGAATATGATAAAAACATTGTAATAAATCTCTAATAATAAAATATTAGTTCTACTATAAATACTTATTAACTTATTGGTATGAGTGTCAGTTCTGTAGCCATAGTGTCTATTAGAATGGAAGACCAACTTCTGTTTGCAGGGCTAATGACAAAGGCAGGTTAAGAGCATAAATAAATTGAAAACAACCCTTTTTGTTATCATTCTAAGAGTGTAGGTAATTTTATGTCAGCGTACTGACTAGGTTACAAAAATAAACAAGGAGAAGCCTGGGCTACTATTCATTGTGGCCAATTTCAGGGTACAAATGGTTAAACAATGAGCAATTAAAATTCCTGAACATTGAACAACTGGTTCTGGAGAGCCATCAAGCTGACTCAGATCACCAAAGCTAGAGCCAAAGAGGTTAGGAATTAGAAAAAAAAATGATAATTCACTATTTGAATTATGAAATAAAGAAGAGGTCCTGCTCAGAGGTGATGTAAGACTCAGGACTTCAATAAAAAGAAGCAGAAAGCTGAAGGTCAGATGGGAGAAGAGAAGAACTGGAGACCTGCCAGTGATGCTGCTCTAAAATAAGCAAGCATTTGGGACATCTAAGACCAGGATGCAAATTTTAAAGAGATTTTCTGTAGACAGAAAATCCTAAGATTAAAAGATTCTTTTAGCCAATGTGAAATCAATATATAAAATAAGTTGGATATGAGCAGAAAGCCATGATCAGTTTTTCTGTAATTTTTCACTACGAGAGAATGCAGTTAGGGCTAGGTAATTCCAAGAACACGTATTAGTAAACACACACACACACACACACACACAAATGTACAAAACCACACATGTACACACACATATACTATGTTACCACATTTTATGAAATAAGAGCTTACAGGATGCAAAACAAAGAAGATCATCACAGTGCGTTATGTTACATTGTCCTTAGAGAATTCTTACCTTTATTTATTCAATCTAGATAACTTGTGGTTTGGGCATGAAATGTCTCCCACATGCTCACGTGTTCAGACACTTTGACACAACGGGCAGAAATTTGGAAAACTGAAAGTCGCCGCAGGAGGTGGAACCTTTAGGAAGAAGCACATCACTAGAGGCTGACCTTGAGCTTTCACAGCCCAGCCACATTTTTGGTTTTCCCCCTTCTTGACTCTGAACCCAGTGTTCCCTGCTGCCTCACATACTGCCCGACCCCCGCTGCCCTTTTGCTGTCTCTTGTCAGGCATCACCAAAGCCCAATAAAAAATTTAACTAACGCTCTGACCACACAAGTCACCCAGACTTTGACATTTTCTTTCCTCACTGGATCTGTTTGGATAGAATTTATAGATAATTTAAAATAAAATTGTAGGAAAACAAACAAGGAAGAATTTAATATGCAGTTTTAGGGTTCAGTCTTCTCCTTTAAAGTCTTAGTGATAATAATAGATCTGCTCTGATATTTTACCTGTAGTCAGTAGATGGAAAAAAAAAAAAGAATCCAAAATAACATTTTAGAAATGAGTCATTTTGAGTTTGCATCTAAGACTGACAACTAAACAAGTGTGAAAATAAATCCTGTGTAAAGCCAAGGGAGATTAGGGGGATTAAGTTCCACATGTGGAGAGTCAAAAGTGGGATCCTTCCTGAATACCAGAGGTGTTTCAGAGTGATTTAGCTTGTATGTGTTTGTTTTTAATTTTAGAAGAACAATAGTGTCTCTGGGGAAGAGTTCTCAACATGAAGATGGATGATAATGTTTCAATATAAAACATTTTCGGGGAATAGTCTTCAGTAAATGATATAAAGATGAGCTCCTGAGGAATTAATTGCTATTGACATGTTCACTGTATTAATAATTACAGTGTTGCTTTAGCCAAGGGACTGTCATGTATATACACATTGAAATTGCTTTTGGAATGATGCTCAGCATTTTTAAGTATTTAGAAGATGTCTGGGGCTATTGATGAAACAACTGAGTTGTTTCCTCAAAACATGAGCTATGAATAGAAATAGGTTGTCAAAGCTAGAGCTTCATTATATTTCCTCATGGAAGAGAGTTAAAAACTCAGATGTGTTGATAATGAGCTAAATTTTCTCTGTAAATGATACCAGAGTAGCTCAATTCTTGATCAAGTTATAGAAACTGCTAAGTGTTCAACAAGGATTTTTATTTTCTTCTGTAAAGCTATATATTCATTACCTTTTGCAGAATTAAAATATGCCCATGTGTAACTAAGGGTGTGGGTCAGCAGCCATTAATGACTCCAGCCCCAGGGCATCTGAGACTATCCCCAGGCCTCTGCAGGAATCAGCCACTCACCTGGTGCATATACATTTATGCAATTACTTACACACACACACACACACACACACACACAGTAAGTTAATAATAAAAATGAAATGTGTCCCTGAGCAACATCTTTGTAATAAAATAATCAGGTAAACAATATTGCTGTTTAGAACCAGAAAGCATTTAAGATTCAGAAATATCTTAAAGTTGCAGGATAATGAATCAAAGAAAGATAAAAGAATTCAAAGGTTGTTTTATTTCTGTTTGTAATTTGTTGTACTGCTGAGTAAGAAATGGATTCTAACTTTAGATTTACTTCTCAAAAAAGGAGATCGTATTACTGGAAACCCGACAACAGAGGCAAGAAATTTCATCTGAATCCACATGGAAGAAAAATGTTGGCAGCTGTTCCTATTATTTGGGCCAAAAGCTATTCCTAGTTAGATCCCACGATCGTCATAATCACTATGCCTGTCAAGAAGAGTTCTTAATGAAGTAAGAACCAAATGGTTGTGTTTAGCTTTGAAATTTGGAGATTGTTTTTGCACATTTTATTTTAACTAGTGCTGAATTTTCAGAACATAGAGTTTCTTTTCATTTAAAAAAAGAATTTTAAGCTCATTTTCCTCTAAAACTTAAGTAATTTTCAAAATATGTTGGGCCAAAATAAATCTTTAAAAAGGAGCATTTCCACACCCTCCCGGAAGAAGACTAAGAAGATCTACTGCAGATTATTATGGTGTTAAAGAAAGAAGGGCAACAAACAATCCTAATTGATTTTGAGCAAGAAGAACTTGAAGAATTCTATGTTTAATTAGCTTTCCACAATGTCTCGGGTCCTTTAAAGTTCAGATAGAAGCTGCCAGTCTCAGTGAAACATGGAGAAATATGAATTGAAATAAAGCCATTAAGTGGAGAAGTAGCTTAAACAGAGGGACGGCTATGAGCCAAGGGCGGCAGGTGGAAAAACCCTAAGGTGTCTTTTTGAAAACTGCAGAGACGTGGCGGAATTCCAGGAGATAAGTTTGGAAATAAAGGGAAAAGCCGCAGTGCGGCATTATGAATAGTGGTCAGAATGAGTCCGTTCTCTTTTAAATGTCAGTGGTCAACCACAGGAGAAGGCCTAATGAAGAAGCGATTGTATGAACGTGGTAAACTAATCTGGTCATAAGTGGATAAGCTGAATTTAAACAGGGAAAGCACTGAAAATAGAGGCATCGGTTAGGGGCTTGTAGCAAGGCTGAGGAACAAGCAAAAGGCACTGAAAAAATTACATAAAGATGAATTACCAAGACAGTGGCAATGGCTCTGACAGCATGTAAGTTGCTTGTACTTTTTTGCGCCTAGCTTCATAACTGTCACCATACCTTTATATAGATTTCCTGCCATATTGGATGTATTGGTTTTGATTACGTGATTAACTTTTATACAATCGTTTTAAAAATTAGATGATTTATTTTCTCTTCTTTATAAAATCAGTTTCGTGTTATCAATTTTGAATTCTCTCAGCGTATGATTCCTACTGTAGTTAATGTGTAATGATGTTCTCTGGCCTGTCTCCTCAATTATGCTGCTTGTTTCCTGGAGCTACAAACCAAATCCATCCTTTTACCTACCTATCATAGTAGTACACACAAGAAACACTGTTGTTGTTTGATGAAAGTGAACGATGTGGAAAGTTGCACACAAGCCTAAAGATAAATGGAAGTGAGTGTATAGAAGTGATGAAAAGATTGAGAACAGGCTGTTCTATTAAGATCTTAGAAAACCAATATAAATGAGTAAGAAGAAGAAGATAGAAAGAAAATTGATTAGGCATAATTCTAAGCTACAGCAGACGCTGCCTGCTGATACACTTCTCACCAGGAAACTAATTATCTTCTATTTCTTCACTGTAACACTGCCTGCTGTCAACAATGTCATCTCATCCAGAGGCTCAGTTTCAAACTGTGCATGCACATACATATGCCTGTGTAAAGTATAGCTCAAGATCAAAACCACTGTCTTATAAGACATTCTCTTCTATTTTCCTGAATACCCACAGTATTTTTTTTTATTAATATGTAGCCTGAGAACTACCCGAATAAAATCAATTTGAGGGCAATGCTTAAAAAAATTTCGTCTCAATCAACACATTTGATTCCATTAAGGAAGAAAAGGTGAGAAGTTTTTGTTTTATTTTGCATAAACACCTTATAACTTCAAATGGAGTAATTGATGTGAACAAATGATCATCATTGGCTATAATGCTCATTTATGAATCAAACTGACAGTACCTGAGCCCGCTTATAATTGTTATGTTTTCCAAACACAAGTGACAGACATCTTCTATGTCTTCATGGAAGGATTCAGTATTCCCCTACATGGTCCTTCAAAAATAAAATAGAAATCTGAATTTGACCAGATTTCCAAATAGGACAAGTTTTCCAAAAACCCAGAAAGAAGGCTAAGAAACATGGGAAAACAGAGCACTTGAAGAAAAATTTAACAAAATCGCACATGAGACAAACAGCTTGTAAAGAGTGAGGTTAGGGTCAGAGGGAAGGAAGAGGACCTCCCCTATCAGTGGGGAGGGGCATAGGAGGAGATGTTTGAGGGAGGAGGCTACAGCTGGAATACAAAATGAATGAACTGTAATTAATTAAAAAATAAATACATTTTAAAAATTTTTAAAAAGAAAAAAAAGAGTGAATGGTAAATGAGTAGCAAAAGAAATATAGATTAAATATTTTTTGATTTATATTTTTTATTTAACTTTTATTGATTACACTTTATTCATTTTGTATCCCCCCATAAGCCTTTCCTTCCTCCCCTCCCGGTCCCATCCTTCCCCCTTTCTGCATGCATGCCCCTCCACAAGTCCACTGATAGGGGAGGTCCTCCTCTCTTTCTTTCTGATCTTAGTCTATCAGTTCTCATCAGAAGTGGCTGCATTGTCAGGGTTCTAAGTTATCTCCATGAATAGTCCTTGGTTGGAGTATGAGTCTCTGGGAAGTTCCCTGTGTTCAAATTTTCTTGTTCTGTTGCTCTCCTTGTGGAGTTCCTGTCCTCTCCAGCTCTTACTATTTCCCACTTCTTACATAAAATATTTTAAAAAGAATTTAAAACCCATAATACATACGAAAAGTAGATACTTAGGTATACTGATTTCAAACTACCTGAATTTACACTTATGAGACAATGAGGCAAAAAGATAATTTAATGAAGATGTTATATTTTAAAAAATCATGATAACATTGTATTTCACTCAGGTTTTACTTCAAACTGACATAGCAATATGGAGCATGGATCGTGTGGTGGTATAAGGGAAACAATAACAGTATAGAAATGCATTATTCACATAATCCACTGTGTTAACGTTTGAATGTTTTATGCTTTCAACTACAGGATCCAGTTAGCTATCTCAGAGCTATCAAATTAGAATACTAACAGAGATTCCACTAATCAGTATTATTAACAGATTCCACGGTGCTTAAGATACACACCAGGGCCAGACATTAGAACCCTGAAACATTGCCCCCACCAATCTTGCCTATGTTAGGGAAATACCACAATAATTACACAAATCCTGTGCATCAGGATGGAAGCTGTTTTATCACCAGTGTTGGGTTTCCCAAGGCCACATATGTAGCATTTGCCCCATTAATGATAAAAAAGATTTCATCTCATTTGATTCAAATATATGTGTTGAGTACAGAGTATAATTATTTTACCCACAGATTACAATGTGTCAGTTCCATTTGACACCATAACTCTTAGAAATAATCATTTAGCCACAGGAATTTTCTTTCTTGGTCACAGAAACATGGCAATCATTGTTCCTAAGTTACCAAGACCTCCATACCTCATCCAGGAAGGAAAAAAACAATCTAACAAGACGTGAACAATAGCCATATGAGGAACAACATATGTGACCTTTAAAGAAAATGAACTGAGAAGTGTATACTTGCCTTTACCTATTGACTTTCTATGTTTGGCTTTTTAAAATGTTTGTTGGAAACGTCTCATTTATTGAGTAACAGTTTTTATTCTGTTGAGTTCTCTGACCCAGTATTTCCAAATACACCTTGGAATATTTGAAGGGGTAAAAAGAAAACAAACACCTGAGGGTTGGTATCAATTCGTCCTTAGATTCTGTTTATGTGCTAGTCAGAGGCTGAGCTCTACTGCTAACCACTTTGGTTATTTTGAATGTAACACTATTTTCACTGGTTTCTGGCTTCACACACACACACACACACACACACACACACACACACACGAATTACATGCTACTACTCTTATAGAATCTCTACATTCACTTCCAACTTTATGGTGCTTCAAAGAAAAAAAAATGAGTTCACCTGCATTTGAACAGAAAACAACCTTTCACAGGAAATGAACATAAAATGATCTCACCTCTGAGTCCTAGCTGATAATAAATATGGCCGAATCATTGCAGTTCTGCTCTGAAGGTGTAAATCTAAGAGGAAGAAGGATTTTTTTTCTATTTTGGCTTACCTGCTTATGAGCATGGTCGTAAGAATTAATATGATTGTCAAACTCCTGGTGTTTGTTATACTGCTTGTCACATAATTCACAGTAAAAGTTTGCTTTTGCGTCTTCCAGAGCTTTTGCTGTAGACTTCTCCTTTTCTGCAAAATCCTTTAAAAAGGGTAAAAACGTCAGTTATATTTTTGTCTGAGAGAATGCGGATTTTATATTAACCAAGTTAGAGTTTATTTTTACTTTGACTAAAGTAACGTGTTGAGGGTCGAGACCTCCCAAGCTCCGTGTCCCCATGGAACTAACTTTCAGTGTGGCATCTTTCGTAACCTATCAGTGAACACAAGAGCTCTCCAGAAGTAATGCCATAGATATTGCTTCATTCTGGATAGTATTCATCTCTTCTCTAGCCACCCAGACCAAGCTGTAATTCTCCCTATTATCAAACACATTCCTGGCCATTTCTGCCGTATCTTCTTCATTCTTCTCCTTCCTTTGTATACCTCTTAAACTTTTGTGTCTCATGAAATCCTATCTTCACCCTACCGAACAGTTCGCAGGGTACACACTATCAGGGATGCTCCTACTTCCTCTATTGCCAAGGCCTGATACATCTATAGTCTGAGATTTCAATGTCTTCTAAAGCTTCAGCACCTCTTAGATCCTGCAATTACACCTATCCCATGTGTTTCAAAAACATTGTCTTTGTAAATTTTATGATATACCCTCCTCTAACAGTCTTGGATATATCATTTCTCTTCTTAAAATGCTTTCAAATTATCTTACTGATTATATGCTAATAATTTTGAGACAATGTACATATTCATTATATATACACACACATATATATATTCACAGATGTCCAACACCATCACTACATAAGTAGACTGCAAAGAGATATAAAGTAAACAACATATTCCTTGCTCCCTTGAAGTATCAGTGACTTACTATTTCCCTTTATATTCATCCCCACTATGTCATAACAATTCCTTCTCACTTTGCCATGGTCACTCTTCATACTCTTCTCTGACTATCACCAGGCATATCATATTTTTACAAGTCTGCTGGTCTAATAAATTAATAAACTATTTCATTAATTGTGTGTGCCTACACTGTTTTCTATTAATTTTTATTTTTTATATTAATCACAGGTTATTTACTTTGTATCCCATCCCTAGCCTCCTCCTTCATTCCCTCCCAATCTCACCCTCCCTCCCTCATCTCCTCCCTGCTCCTTTCCAAGTCCACTGCTAAGGGAGGTCCTCCTCCCCTTCCATCTGACCCTAGCTTATCAGGTATCTTTCAGGACTGGCTGCCATGTCCTCCTCTGTGGTCTAACAAGGCTGTTCCTCCCTATGGAGAGTGGGGGTAAAGGAGCCAGTCATTGAGTTCATGTTAGAAATAGTTCCTGTTCCCCTTATTAGGGAAAACCACTTAGATTCTGAGCTACCATGGGCTACATCCGAGCAGAGGTTCTAGGTTATATCCATACATGGTCCTTGGTTGGAGAAAGTCTCATAAAGGACCCTTGTGGCCTGACATATTTTGTCCTTGTGGAGTTCCTATTCTCTCTTGGTTATATTAACTCCCCCTTTTATCATATGATTCTCTGCACTCTGCTCATGTTTTGGTTATGAGTCTCAGTATTTGCTTTGATACACTATTAGGTAGAGACTTTGAGAGGCCCTCTGCGGTAGGCTCCTGTCCTGTTACTTGTTTTCTCCTACTTCCCATGCCACAATAAGGAGACTAGAACATGTGTAAATTTAGTATTTAGTACCTACATCAATGGGTAATTGCAACATATTCAAGCCACCTGCCTCATTTATTTACTTAAAATGCTCTTAAATTCTTTCAGTGCTTATATGGTAATAAGGATAAAAGCAATGATCAGAATCATTTTATAGATGTATCATCCAATGTTGATAGATGTCACATATCAAATAAGGAGGTGGTAAATAGATTTGAACTAAACAATCTATACCTATCTTCATAATTAATAAATACCTAGAGACTTGATTCAGATAGAAATACAAAACGGTAACTTGAAAAACCACAGAGGATAATTGAAATACAAAAAGGTAAATTGAATGGCCACACAGGATAAGGATGTGATAGACTTGACAAACAAGTATAAACAAAATGCTTGGCTTTCCTCTCTCAGAGAACAGAAGAGTTTGATTATACTCTAAGCTATAAGGGGATAGAAAACCTACTAGATAGTATATATCCAGTAAGAAAAACATTTGGCATGGGGACAAAAACCAGTTTATTATAGAACCAAATTAATAGTCTGAGGGTACAGCCACTCCTCATAAGAAACATGGAAGAAAGACTTTGAAGTAGTGATAATCATCTTGACATAGCAGGATTAGCATCAAGTGAAATGGTTCTTCTCATGCAGTTAGTAAGACCTAGAGAGGAGAGGAGCTCCATAAGGAGAGCAACAGAACCAAAATATTTGGGCACAGGGGTCTCTTCTGTGACTGATACTCCAACCAAGGTCCATTCATTGATATAACCTACAACCCCTGCTCAGATGTTGCCCATGGCACCTGAGTATCCAAGTAGGTACCCTAGTAAGGGGAACAGGGACTGTCTCTGACATGAACTCAGTGGCTGGCTCTTTGACCACACCCCTGAGGGAGGAGCAGCCTTGCCAGGCCACAGAGGATGTCTTTGCAGCCAGTCCTGATGAGACCTGATAAGCTAGGGTCAGATGGAAGGGGACAAGGACCTCCCCTAACAGTGGTCTTAGAGAATGGCATGGGAGGAGATGAGGGAGGAAGCATGGGATTGGGAAGGAATGAGGGAGGGGGCCACAGTGATACAAAGTGAATATAATGTAATTAATGTAAAAAATAAATATTTAATTAAAAAAAGAGAAGAAAACTACAAATGAAAAAAATTGTGGTAGAATTCTGGCACATATGTGTTTTGTACTAGTCTAGAATGTGTAGAGGACAGCAGCAAGGCTCCTCCAGTTAATTTTCTATATTCTTCTTAATCTATTTCTAAAATTGCTTTAATTATCATATTACATGGATTTTGGTTACAGATTTAATAATTTAAAGCTATCTTAAAAATTAAAATCATATGAATTTATTAGGTATTCTTTCATCTGACAATATCACAGAACCAAATTACATTTTTTGCTTTATTTAGGTACCAATAAACAGAAAATAAACTCTTACCTTCTTTATCACTGAAGTCCTAAAGACAATATTTGAGTCCGTTTATCAAGAAAGGAAAAATAGATAGGGGAGTTTACAAATTCCTTTAACAAAGCACACATGAAGTTCATATGCAAGTGTGTCCCGCAAAGCCAGAGATACAACTATTAGCATATCAGGAATGGCTTAGCAAATATTGGTAGACAATAATGAGAGGAAAGAAAGAAAGAAAGAAAGAAAGAAGGAAAGAAGGACAAAAGAAAGAAAGAAAGAGAGAAAGAGAGAGAGAGAAAGAAAGAAAGAAAGAAAGAAAGAAAGAAAGAAAGAAAGAAAGAAAGAAAGAAAGAAAGAAAAAAGAAAAAGAAGGAGCAAAATACAGAAAGCAAGAGGGCTAAAGAACACTTAGCAAACCTGAAAACTTAGGTTACACCTAGACAGGCAGTAAAGGCTACTTTGTAAAAGAATTGTGGTCCAATACCTCATCTATCCAGTGTTCCATAGGCCTATTCTAACGGGTGAAATTAGACTGTCTAACCAGATGGAACCTGGGCTAGTACTACAGTGCCAGAAAGGTGGTGGCTGAAGTGTCAGGCTAGAAGAATCAACTTAATCAAACCTGTTGTTTGCTACATTCACTGACATTTTGCACTTTATGATTTCTGTCAAATCAGAGAACTATGAACAGTAAAGCCAATGTTAATCTTTACTGGTTCGTGTATGCCCATCCATCTAGCTACTCATCTATCCACGCTTTCACACTGCCAGTCACTAAGTATTCGTACATCCAATATTCCTCTAAAGGGAAACTTCCACGTGTCAATTTTGCACAAGTTTGATCGTGTCTTAAAATTTACACTCTAGTAGTGAAGATTATAAGCAACAAGGTGAAATTATGAATTACAGCACAGTGATGATCACCTGTTGCTAGAGGCTTGTTGTAATGGTTTATTGTAATTAAGACTGGCCAGGGATAAAAGAAGATACTGATTGATGGTGTCTCTGTTTCTGTCATTCCATTAAATATTCATTAAGCATGAGGTAGTTTGTGGTCTTTTAAAAATTGAATGATAAGATAATTTTACTGATCAGATAACTCTGATGCCAAATTAGGAAGATATTTACCTTCTAATAGTATCATATAATCTTTACACATATTTGAAGGTATAAAATAAATATAAAAGAAATAAAAATAATAATGCCTTCTCAGTACCAGTAAGTCTTAAAAATAAAAACGAATAACATAATAAGTCAAAAAGAAATTTACCCTTAGTTTACAGTCACTCAGTATGTTTGTGTGGAGGATGGTATTGGAGCTGAACAGCATAACACATTTAAAGTATCAAAGACAGTTCCTTGTTTATCATTCTCAATGATTGATAATTAACTACAGTAAGAACATGATAGCTTTCTTAACAAAGAATATTATTTAAAAATATTAGTGGTGCCAATGGCAACTTTATGTTGTAATTTGGTAATAATTCTGTATAATTACTTTATGTAATTAATATAGTGGGTGTGAAGAAATTTTTTTTTTACACCAAGAGGTTTATAGTTGTGCATATAATAGATGTGTCTATAAACTGGCAGGCATTCTGACAAAGAACTGAATTTAATTAGAAGAATAAATATTTGTTAAAAAATTTCTGCAATTATCACAATGATTATTGCCCACTAAAACCATGGCGTACCTTTTGTAAATGAGCATTGTGCAAAAACTGCATTCTTTTTATCTTGCCTCTGATATGCCAGAAGGAAGGGCATAGACACTTTGACCCAGAATATGCTGCAGAGCCTGAAACCAGACTCAGGTCAGCCTGACTTAAGAATTATTAATGACTTGGTCATTAGCAAGCAGACAGGTATGTCCAGAGTCTCATTTAACTGCTTGTGAATACAGACCTGGATTATAAAATAAAAAAGAGGAAATCCATTATTATTTTGCATCTTGAATGATGTAAGGATGCAATTAATTTGACCTTTCATTAAAACGCAAGACATTGCTTTAAGAATTCTAATATGCTTTAACATATTCCATTGTTCTCCAAAAAAATCCTGCCACTTTGGTTGCAAACATGGATATTGCTGATTTATAAAATTTTTTGGCTCTATTTCTTTTTGTAGCTTGTTACAAACTGAAGTAAGAAAACATGCTTTCAATGATTATTTATTTCATTTTATGCATACAGAGAAAGTAATTTACTCTTTGAAGAATGAAAACCTTGAAGGTCAGCCTGTGCCTTAAAATAGTTCTAGTACTGAAGAGTTCAGTGTTCTCAGAATAAATTAAAGGGAGATAATAATAAGTAGTCAGCAAGACTGATGTGAGGAAAAGTGTTATAATTTTTGCACTTAGTACAGTGCAACACTAATGCAGAATGGGGTAAGAAAGCACCACTCCAGACTACGACATAAAAAAAAATGACCTAAACACCCAAAGTCAAGATGCCTCTTTAGAGTGAAGATAACACTCAGCTTATCGTTTGAGAAAACACAGGCACAGTAGCTCCCAAAAGTTACCCTTTCAGAAGACAAATTTACATCCATAAAGGAACTTTCCATTTGTATGGCTCTCTTTGTGTGAGGGAGGAGCACATGCACAGTCATAACAGAGGCCCTTGGAGAACTTAGGGTCTTCTCTACCTCTCCCCATCTCGTTCCCTTCAGACAGGGTCGTCCACTGATCTGGACTGCCTGCCTTCCAAGCACCAAAGCTGGATAAGCTACCCATTAGGTTCCAGAGACTCTGTGTTCTCTGCCCCTCACAGAACGGGCCATGTGGCAGAAACACAGTCCCCATGCTTGCAAAGTAAACTCTTTATCTACTGAGCCAGCCTGCCATCTGCTCAGTCCAGCCTCTCTCCAGCCAGTGGCTCTGAATGAAAGGGAAAGACTTAACCCTGAACCAAAACTCTTTGTTTCATGTGCTATTTGGTATTGAATATAAACTTCCACATATACTACTTTCTCTATGTCAAAGATGGAGATGCTCAAACATAAAGCCTAAGACAACCCTTGGAGCTGTGCCCTGGAAAATTAGTGTGTAGATGAGCTCTTTAAATAACAGAGTGCCAATGTCACCAAACTTCTTTTTGTTTTTCTCTTGTTAGTATGTCTTTGTTACAGTAAACGACATTTTAGAATTCAGTGAAGAGCCATTTCTTTCCTTACTCTATGTTGATATGTATACATATGTGTGCATATTTGTGAGTATATGTGTGTATGAATGCATTGTGAGGACGTGTGTTCATGTGCATGTAAACATGTGTTTATGCATGTGCATTCATGTGTGTGGTGTCTACGTATGTGCAGGAGTGCATTTATACATGTATATAAAATGCATGATCATGTGACCATGTGTGTGCATTTGTATGTGTGTTTTCTCATGTGTGTATGTGTACGACTGGTGTCTATACATGTGTGTACCTGTGTTTGTAAATATATATCTGTCGCATATAGGTGTATGTGTGTGTACATGCATATGTGTGTGGTTTTATTTATATACATGTGTATATGCACGTGTGTATATATGTGTATATGCATGTATGTGATCTATTTGTGCCATTGAAAATATGTTTTATTAAAAATATTTAATATTACACCATTGTAAGTCTGCAACAAACTTTTTTAATTTATTTTTTTTAATTTATGACAATTCATTCACTTTGTATCCCAGCTGTAGCCTCCACCCTCAACCCTTCCCCATCCTACTCTCCCTAACTCTTTTCCTCTATACCCCTCTCCCACCCCACTCTCCTCCCCTTCCATCTGACCCTAGCCTATCAGGTCTCCTCAGGAATGGCTGCATTGTCTTCCTTTGTGGCCTGGTAAGACTGCTCCTTGCTCAGGGCAAGGTGATCAAAGGGCCAGCCACTGAGTTCATATCAGAGACAGTCCCTGTTCCCACTTACTGGGGTTCCCACTTAGACACTGAGCTGCCATGGGCTAAATCTGTGCAGGAGTTCTAGGTTATCTCCATGAATGGTCCTTGGTTGGAGTATCAGTCTCAGAAAAGACCTCAGTGCCCAGGTTTTCTGGTTCTGTTGCTCTCCTTGGGGAGCTCTTGTCCCCTCCAGTTATTTGGCAGATAATCACTTTAAAAAATGCTCAATGTCCTTTTCAACAGGAAAATGTAAATCAAAATGACCCTGAGATTTCATCTTATATCCATCAGAATGGTTAATATGGAAAACTCAAGTGACAATACATGCTGGAGAGGATGTGGAAAAGCAGAGCCCTCCTCCATTACTGATGGGAATGTAAACATATGCAGCCATTTTGGAAGGCAATCTGACGATTACTCACACAATCAGGTATAGCACTACATCAAGATCCAGCTATACCACTCCTAGGCATATATCCAAAAGATGCTCAAATATTCAACAAGGACATGTTTCAACCATATTCATAGCAGCTTTATTTGTAATAGCCAGAATCTAGAAACAACCCAGATGCCCCTCAATGGAGGAATTGATACAGAAATTGTGATACATCTACACAATGTAATACTACTCAGCTGTTAAAAACAAGAAAATCATGAAATTTGCAGGCAAATAGTGGGAACTAGAAAAGATCATCCTGAGTGAGGTATCCCAGAAGCAGAAATACACATATGGCATATACTCACTTAAAGATGGATATTAGATATATAATATAGGATAAATTTTCTAAAATCTGTACACCTAAAGAAGCAAAGCAAGAAGGAGGACCCTGGGTAAGATGACTAATCCTCACTCAGAAAGGCAAATGGGATACACATTGGAAGAGGGTAAAAATAGGCAACAGGACAGGAGCCTACCAAAGAGGGCCTCTGAAAGACTCTATCAAATAGGGTATTGAAGCAGATGCTGAGAATCATAGCCAAACTTTGAGTAAAATACAGGGAATATTATGAAAGAAGGGTGGGGGAGGGGGGAGATACAGCAAACATTTTACAAAATTCTGAACAAAAAAAGTTCCTCTCACTGCCATTTTTTAAACATTAGAGCTTTCAGATTTTCGTGGGTTTTGGTTTGTTCGTTTGGGTTATTATGTCGTGGCTGAGTTAAGGTCTCAGTTTGTAGCTTTCGCTGACCTAGAACTATGTAAAGCAGACTAGCCAGGAAATCAGGAAGCTTTCTCTGCCTCTGTAAGGTAAGTACAGCGATTATACATGTGCACTGCAGCAATTAGTTTCAAACACATGTATTTACTGTTTGTGGTATGACTATGTGTATCTATCTGTGTATGGCTACGTGCAGCACATGCTCCTGTGGAGCTCTGAATAAAATCTATGAGAATCAGTTTTCTCTTACTAACATGTGTGTTTTGGGAATCATTCATTTTCTTTTTTTAATTAATTTTTATTTTTTAATATTAATTACAGGTTATTTACTTTGTGTCCCAGCCCTAGCCCCCTTTCTCATTCCCTCCCAATCCCACCCTCCCTCCTTTATCTCCTCTCTGTCCCTTTCCAAGTCCACTGATAGGGGAGGTCCTCTTCCCCTTCCATCTGACCCCAGCTTGTCAGGTATCTTCAGGACTGGCTGCAATGTCCTCCTCTGTTACCTAGCAAAGCTGTTCCTTCCTCACGGGGCGGGGAAAGGTAAAGGAGCCAGTCATTGAGTGCATATCAGAAATAGTTCCTGTTCCCCTTACTAGGGTAACCCACTTGGGTACTGAGCTACCATGGGCTACATCCCAGTAAGGGTTCTAGTTTATATCCTAGTTACATATCTAGTTACATGGTCCTTGGTTGGAGAAACAGTCTCATAGAGGACCCCATGCCCTAATATATTTTGTCCTTGTGGAGCTCCTGTCCTCTCCTGGTCATATTAACTCCCCCTTTTATCATATGATTCCCTACACTCTACCGAAGGTTTGGTTATGAGTTTCAGTATCTGCTTTGATACGCTGCTAGGTAGAGTCTTTCAGAGGCCCTCTGAGTAAGCTCCTGTCCTGTTTCTTGTTTCTCCTATTTCCCATTTCCAGGGATCATTCATTTTCCAGGCTGGCTTGCAATCACCATTTCTGTGCCCTGACAAATTGTGTTTTGTTTCGTTTTGTTTTTATTGTCTCTCTACCTTACTTTGGACTATTTATCAACCACACACAGAGAATCAAGACATTATTTTATTAGCTTAATTACATTAACATAGTTATTACTTATTTCCTCAAAGTTGTGATGAGCTTCTTTCAGAAAATAAATAATATTTGCATTTAATGGCATCAAACAAAGTGTTTCTTACTTCATAGAAACTCAATAAATAAATAAACAGAAAATAAGGGCAATGTATGTATTTCCCATTATATTTGAAGATATCATAGGCTAACATCTCAACATCTGTTTCCATGGAGATGTAAACTGCTGAAACAATGACAGATGAACTAAGTAAGGGTGATTGTAAACAAGTGGAAATTTTATAATATTTTTTAAATGAAGATCCTTAGGATTTTAGCTAACCTATTAAAAATTTCCACAGGAAAAGAGTGTTACAAACAGCACAGAGTAACACATACAAATGTGGATTCTTCGCTTTCAGTTCTCTCCTCCTCTCTGCAATCAGGATTTCTCTTTGCCATGAATTATGAGCAATGTTTAGATTTTATTTTTTCAGATTTAATATCAGACGCAGTCAAAATTGGAACTCTCTGTCTTGGTTCAGGGAAGAGGTAATGTCAGCCAATTCCTAGATTATAAAGTTAGATTTTTCTCTTCTTATTAATGATTAATTTAACATGTTCATATTAAACAATAAATGCAATCACATTAAACATGTGAAATTGTCTCTGGGAAGCCTACATTGGTAGCAATTCAGCATCAATTCTAATTTGGAAAGAATGACAAATTTCTGAGTAGCCGCTGGTCAGATGCCAACCTGTTTATTGTATTTGTGTTTATGAAGCAATAATTAAATATCTCAAGCTTGCTTATATAACTGCTAATTTTAGAAATGCTTCCTAAATGGCTACAAGAGAACAAGCATTATTTTTAAAAAATACATTCACTCCAATAAAAATAAATGTTTACCAGAAATCAAGATCACCAACTTCATCTTTTCTAGAATAAATTAATAGAACTTTTACCAGAAATATATTTTTTTGGATTTTTATTTCACATTCTTTTTATTACAGTTTATTCACTATGTATCCTGGCTGTGTCACCCTCTGTCATCTTTTCTCAGTCCCATTTTCCCTCTCTCTCCTCCCCCTATGCCTCTCCCCTATTACATTGATAGAGAAGGTCCTCCTCCCCTACTATCTGACCCTAGACTATCAGGTCTCATCAGGACTGGCTGCATTGTTTTCTTCTGTGGCTAAGGCTGCCCCCTCCTTTTGAAAGAATAACGAGAGAATCCCAGATGCATCCTAATGTAGTCATAAGAGCATCTATTGATTCATTGCTAAATTAATCTTGTTTATCTAATTATAACACAAAAAGGAATAATATAATTTTCATATTTCTTTTCTATTATAAAATTTTTCTTTTTAAAAATGTTTTATTCATTACTTATTACAATTTATTGACTTTCTATCCAGGCTGTCCCTCATCTCCTTCCAGTCCCACCCTCTCTTTTCTCTCCCTATGCACCTCCCCTAGTCCACTGAAGGGGAGGTTCTCCTCTCCTACTATCTGACCTTAGCCTATAAATTGTTTCCTCCTTTTGTTCTTTTCTCTCTCTCTCCTCTTCTTCTTAAACAAACCAAAAATGTTTATGAGGAAAGGAAGGTGTTTCTTTTACTCCTAAACCCAGAGTCCTCTCTCTGTTCTTTCTAAGCTTGCTTTTTTCTTTTTCAATGTCTTAAATTTTTATATTTTTAATTAATTAATTTATTTTTTATTAATCACAGATGTAGCACATAGCATCTCAGTCTCAAAGTGGGTTCCCTAGTAATGGGAACTGGGACTGACTCTGACAGGAATTTGTATATTTAGAGATAATAAAATTACATAATTCCTTCTTTCCTCAATCCTCACTTCAGCTCCACACCTGTACCTCATCCTGTACTTATTCAACTTCATGGCTTCTTTACCTTTAATTATTTAATATATATAGGCATATAAAATAGTTATTTTATATATTATGTTTAATATATATATATTTAAAACACATCACACACTCACACACACATATATATATATCAGCAAAAGAGAAAGTTTTTATTTAAACTACATTTGTAGATGTATGCACAAACTTACATGTTTTATAGTTACTTTTACGTAGTTAATAAAGTAGTTTTTATGACTTTATCAGACATCCTTATTGTTATTTTATCCTCTTCCTTTTTTTTCTTCAAGAATGGAATATATAATTTATGCAGATGAGAATTCAAAGCAAGAGTGAAATTTTTAGAGGACAAATCATTTACATTAGGTTATTTGTTAAACATTTATGTGTTCCTGAGTTTGAATTCAACATTTGGAATTCTTAGAATTTTCTTCGAAATCACAACAGCTATTATAAATTGGATGAGGTTGAAGTTTCTCCAGCAAGTTATTCTAAAAACTTCTTTTTTAAAAAAAAATTTAGTATTAGTTACATTTTATTAACTCTGTATACTAGCTGTATCCTGCTCCCTCATTCCCTTCCCAAATCCTCCCTCCCTCCCTCATCTCCTCCCTGCCCCTTTCCAAGTCCACTGATTGGGGAGGACCTTCTCCTCTTTCATCTGATCCTGTTTTATCAGGTATCTTCAGGACTGGCTGCAAAGTCCTCCTCTGTGGCCTAGCAGGACTGCTCCTCCCTTGGGGGGTGGGGAGGTCAAAGAGCCTGCCATTGAGTTCCTGTCAGAAATAGTCCCTGTTCCCTTTACTGTGGGAAACCAATTGGTTACTGAGCTACCATGGGCTTCATCCGAGCAGAAGTTCTATGTTATATCCATACATGGTCCTTGGTTGAATGTCAGTCTCAGAAAAGACCCCCGTGCCCAGATATATTTGGTCCTTGTGGAGCTCCTATCCTTTCCACATCGTACTAACTCCCCCTTCTTTCTTTCTTTTTTCTTTTTTTTTTCCCTTCTTTCATAAGATTTCCTGCACTCTGCCGAAGGTTTGGTTATGAGTCTCAGTATCTGCTTTGATACACTGCTAGGTAGAGTCTTTAGGGGCCCTCTGCAGTAGGCTCCTGTCCTGTTATTTGTTTTTTCCTATGTCCAATGCACCTCCCATTTGTCTTTCTAAGTGAGGATTGATCATCTTACCCCGGGTCCTCTTTCTTGTTTATCTTCTTTAGGTGTATAGATTTCATTATGTTTATCATATCTTATAGGACTACATGAGTGAGTATATACCATGTATGTCTTTCTCCTTCTGGGATACCTCATTCAGAATGATCTTTTCTAGATCACACCATTTGCCTGCAAATTTCATGATTTCCTTGTTTTTTGATTGCTGAGTAGTATTCCATTGTGTAAAAATACCACAATTTCTGTATCCATTCCTCTGTTGAGGGTCATCTGAGTTGTTTCCAGGTTCTAGCTATTACAAATAAAGCTTCCATAAACACGGTTGAGCAAATTTCCTTGTTGTGTACTTGAGCCTCTTTTGGGTATATGCCTAGGAGTAGTATAGCTGGATCTTGAGGTAGCACTATTCCTAATTGTCTGAGAAAGCACCTGATTGACTTCCAAAGTGGTTGTACCAGTTTACATTCCCACCAGCAATGGAGGAGGGTTCCCCTTTCTCCACAACCTCTCCAGCATGTGTTGTCACTTGAGTTATTCATCTGAGCCATTCTGTTGTGTGTAAGGTGAAATCTCAGGGTCATTTTGATTTGCATCTTCCTATGGCTAAGGATGTTGAGCATTTCTTTAAGTGTTTCTCTGCAATTCTATACTCCTCTACAAAGAATTCTCTGTTTAGCTCTGTTCCCCATTTTTTAATTGGATTACTTGATTATTGCTTTTTAACTTCTTTAGTTCTTTATATATGCTGGACATCAGCCCTCTGTCAGATATAGGGTTGGTATAGATCCTTTCCCAGTCTGTAGGCTGTCATTTTGTTCTGATGACAGTGTCTTTTGCTTTACAGAATCTTTTCAGTTTCATGAGGTCCCATTTGTTGATGGTTGCTCTTAGAGCCTGTGTTGGTGTTCTGTTCAGGATGTTGTCTCCTGCACCAATGAGTTCTAGGCTGTTCCCCATTTTTTTTTCAAACTTATTTAGAGTATCTGGTTTCATGTTGAAGTCTTTGATCCACTTGGACTTTAGTTTTGTACAGGGTGATAAACATGAATCTATTTTCATTTTTCTGCATGTAGACATCCAGTTGGTCCAGCACCATTTGTTGAAGATGCTGTCTTTTTTCCATTGAATGGTTTTGGCTTCTTTGTCAAAAATCAAGTATTCATAGGTGTGTGGGTTTATTTCTGGGTCTTCTATTTGGTTCCATCAATCCTCCTTTCTGTTTCTATGCCAGTACCATGCAGTTTTTATTACTATTGCTCTGTAGTACTGCTTGAGATCGGGGATGGAGATACCTCCAGATGATCTGTTGTTGTACAGGTTCATTTTGGAGATTCTGGGTTTTTTGTTTCTCCATATGAAGCTGAGAATCTTTTTTTAAAGGTCTGTAAAGAACTGAATTGGTATTTTGATGGGAATTGTGTTGAATCTGTAGATTGCTTTTGGCAGGATGGCCTTTTTCACAATGTTAATCCTACCAATCCATGAGCACGGGAGATCTTTCCATCTTCTGATATCTTCTTCAATTTCTTTCTTCAGAGACTTAAAGTTTTTTTCAAACAGGTCTTTCACTTGCTTGGTTAGAGTCACCCCAAGGTATTTTATGTTATTAGTGTCTATTGTGAAGGGTGTTGTTTCCCTAATTTTTTTTCTTTGCCCTTTTGTCTTTGGTATACAGGAGGGCTTCTGATTTTATTGAGTTGATTTTGTATTCTGCCACTTTGCTGAAGGTGTTTATCAGCTGAAGGAGTTCTCTCATTGAATTTTTGGGTTTGCTCATGTATACTATCATATCATCTGGGAGTAGTGACACTTTGACCTCTTCCTTTCTGATTTGTATCCCCTTGATCTCCTTTAGTTGTCTTATTGCTTTAGCTAGGACTTTAAGTACTATGTTGAAGAGATATGGAGAGAGTAGGCAGCCTTGTCTTGTCCCTGATTTCAGTGGGATTGATTTAAGTTTCTCTCCATTGAGTTTGATGTTGGCTATAGGCTTGCTTTATATTGCCTTTACTATGTTTAGGTATGTGCCTTGTACCTCTGATCTCTCCAAGACTTTAAACATGAATGCGTTGTTGGAATTTGTCAAATGCTTTTTCGGCATCTAAGGAGATGGTCATGTGGTTTTTCTCCTTCAGTTTCTTTATGTGGTGGATTACATTGATGGATTTCTGTATGTTGAACCACCCTTGCATGCCTGAGATGAAGCCTACTTGGTCATGGTGGATGATATCTTTGATGTGTTCTTGGATTTATCCTTTTTCTTACATTTTTATCTTTATATGTTTCTTATTGGTAGTGTAGTGATTTAATATTGTACAAATTATAAAGTTGTAGATTGTTATTTAGAAAAACCAACCAAGAAAACAGTAAAAACACATTTAAACAAATTATTTTTGGCATTTATACTAGTAGCTAACCAACATAAAAACCCTATTAGTTTCTAATAGAGAACATCCAAACTTGTATCAGTAAAATCAGATAATATAATTGGGCATAAAAAATAAAGGACGTAGGTGGTAAATGTTTACCACAAAAACCATACATGAAGAGTGTAAGGAAAAAAAAATGAGTGAATGTATTTGATTTCTGTCAGTTTGTTTCGTTACAGACTAGTATAAAGAGAATCCTGAATTATGTATGATGGGGCCAAAATATATAATTTCACACAATGCTATATAATCCTTAGTGCAAAAGAACAGGTATCCTAGTAATATTTTTATTAGTTCATGTTGCTGTGATAAAAGACTTCAAGTCCCTAAGTGGGTCATGGAGAAAAGCCTATAATCCAAGAGTGAGTGACAGAGAGGCTGTAAATTCTCAAAGCCTACCCCTACTGATGGACTTTTTAAAAAATTCTATTTTCTATCTTTGTTTATTTTTTAAAGATTTTTTCATGTATTACTTATACAGATTTTTGCCTGCAAGCCAGATCTCACTATAGATGGTTATGAGCCATCATGTGGTTGCTGTGAATCAGACTCAGCACCTTTGGAAGAACAGCGACCATTCTTAACATCTGAGCCATCTCTTCAGCTGCATCTTGATCTTAAGCAAAATTACAAATTTCCCAAATCTCTTCCCCAGTCTGTGATTTCCCAAATCACAGTGCCACTAGTGACCAAATATTTGAATATGTGAGTCTATTAGACACGTTTATCATTTCCTTTTATTTTATTTTTATTATTACTTTTTTACAATTTATTCATTTTGTATCTCAGTTGTGGCCTCCTCCCTTATCTCCTCCCAGTCCCATCCACCCTCCCTCTTCTTCCCCTATCTATCCTTCTCCCCTAGTCCACTAATAGGGGAAGTCCTTCTCCCCTTTCTCTGACCCAGCTTATTAGGTCACATCAGGATTGCCTGGATCTGCTTCCTCTGTGGGCTAACTAGGTCACCCACCAGGGAGAAGTAACCAAGGAATAGACAACCAAGTTTATGTCAGAGACTGGCTCTTCTTCCCTTACTAGGGAACCTACATGGATACTGAGCTTTCTATGGGCTACATCTTGGCAGAGGTCTATGATAGCATGGTCTTTGGTTGGTACAACCCCTGGTCCCAGCTTTTTTTTTTTTTTTTTTTTTTTTTCCTTTATTGGTCTCTTTGTGAGGCTCAAGAGGACCCTAGGGAAGATGCTTAATTCTCATTCAGAAGAGAAAACAGGACAGACAAGCAGTAGAAGAGAGGGAACAGGACAGGATCCTACCACAGATATCCTCTAAAAGATTCAGCCCAGCAGGTGTCAAAGCAGATAGATGCAGAGACTCACAGCCAAACTTTGCACAGAACATAGGAAGAAGAGGGAAATGGATTTTTCATTTCAATCATCACAATAATACATTAGTCTGGATTTGTCAATTAACAACAACACCCACATCTGTGCAGGGGTCTTAGCTTATCTCCATGCATAGTCCTTGGTTGGAATATCAGTCTCAGGAAAGACCCCTATGTTCAGATTTTTTTTTGTTCTGTTGCTCTCCTTGTGGAGTTCCTATTCTCTCCAGATCTTCCAAGTGGGTTCTATTGTAATAGGAACAGGGATTGTCTCTGACATTAACTGATTGGCCTGCTCTTTAATTACCTCCCCTTGAAGGGAAAGCAGCATTACCAGGCCACAGAAGAAGACAATGCAGCCACTCCTGATGAGACCTAATTGACTAGGATCAGAAGGAAGGAAAAGAAGACCTCCCCTATCAGTGGACTTGGGGTGGGGCATGCATGCAAAGGGTGGAGGAAGGGAGGGATTGGGATGGGAGGAGGGAGGGAACCACAGGGGGGATACAAAGTGAATAAAGTATAATTAATAAAGAAAAAAACCCAACAACACCCACAACACTGTGCAGAATAGGAAGGAGTTGGAAATATTTATCAGAATTCTGAGAAGTACTCTGAATTAATACCCTAGTGGTTAGGGAAAAAAATGTGTAAGTAAGTCACAGTTTATTAGTTCTTTTGTCATTAGACTTAGGAAAAAACAATTACTATGTACAAATAATTTGACCCATGCCATGTGATGACTACAGCATAGCTGCAGAAAAGCAGAATGAAAAATATGAACTTAACTTACGGGGCGATTGTTAGACTCTCAGTCACCTTATGCCATTTTCCATGTGACAAAGAAGAACCCTTGGCAATCCTGAAGAAAAGTACGAACTATTGACAGATCATATTTATAAACATTAGGTTCACTTGAAATTTAAGAGAAAATTTCTCCATTTGAAGCTATGACTTTGGAATGTGTCTACTGTGTGGGTGTATAAAACATGATAAAGAAATGGCTTCACTTGCTTCAGACTCATGACAAAACTGCAGCACTTGTAGAGGTAGTAATTATCGCCCTATCAATGCAAGCACACGACAGGTAGAACTGCAATGAATATAGACATATTCATCTAAATTGAATACGTTTAAATGAATATGTTCATTGTGCATCAGACAGGAAACAATTTCATTTAGCTGTTACTCCTGATACAGCTACTTACTGTAAAAAAAATGCAATTAATAGTGTCTGACATTTCATTTTCTAACATAAGAGAAATCAATGAAAAATGTCAGGTAACTACTTTTCTAAAAAAAGTTGCTAGTGACAAAAGCTCAGTTCCAGACCACTTTTTAATTCAAAAAGTGAAACAATCATAGAAAGGAAAAGATGCTCATTCAGAGATAATGTCCTAGACTCTGGCTCACCTTTGGTTGAGAACTGACTACAACTATGTTTCCTTCAAAAAAGATTCAGTGACTATCAAGCCATTTCCATTCTTTTGGCTTCCAAGATTCTCTATTCTTAATTCTCTATTCTTATTCTCCATGTTGCTCATGTGCTAAAGGCAGGGTTGGGAACTCCTGTAGTTATACAATCCAATAGTGTGAAGCCACTTCCCTTGCTTTTAAGGGTAAGCGGATTGGATGCTTGCAAGTGCCCCCAACACACTCTGTTCTCCTGAACGTATGCTGACCTACTGCTGCTGTATCTGAATAGACTGGTCTATGACTACAGACGATTAAATAGTCATTCTGCTCACACAGAGACCTCGCACGGTTATTTCAAGCTGGCTAGTCCAGCTCTTGTAACCGTTAAAGTTATAATGGGTGATTTGTGGTCAAACCTGGGGAAAACTACAATTTCAGCGAAGAACTTCATTTCACTGAAGTTATATGTCACGAATCTTGAAATGCTAACTTCAAGTTTAAAAAAAAACATGTCAAATTTAGAGAAACATATTAAAAGTGGTAGTTTACTTTAAGATAAAGACATCCATATAGGACAATCTAGTACTAGCAGCCTGGTTCCATTTTATTTCAATTTGACAGATGTATTTGTTACTTTGCTTTGTCTTTTAAATGCTCTTACAGAAAACTACAAAACATACTTAGACATCTTTAAAAAGAAGAAAAGTCATGTCAAATTACACATACATGCATACATGCATATACATATGCATACACAGGTATATTGATTTTGGAAAAAAAATTCTAGAAATGTTTCCCAGTAGCAGTCAGAAAGGCTGATTAGCTAGAAACTGAGGAAAAGTTAATTTCTGTCACAATGAATGACAGGAATAATTTTGCAGTCCTCCAGAATTTTGACACTTTACAATTATGAAAGATTATTACAGCTACTTGAAAAATTAAAAAAATTCATGTTTATTCCTAGTACAAGTATCAGTAAGCTGTGCTGCTGTTGCTGTTGTTGTGTGTGTGTGTGCTATGTATACAGGCAGTCTAAAATGGGACCTATATACAATGGGAGAGTATCTGCGGTTCTATTGTAAAATAATAACAATCTAAGAGTAGAACCACCCTGTCTACATTGAATTCGAAAGGCTCAGATACACCCTTCAAAGAAAGGACATTTTACTAGAGGAAATTATTGGTTTGCTCAAGTTTATTCCAGGAGACAAATAGCACATTCGAGGTGATTCGTACCCCAGTTCTTGGCCCTTGAGAACAAAAACAGAGAAATTAATTGAGTGGAGCATTTCATAACATTCAAAATGAAATTAATAGACAGATCAGATTTATCTTCCCCTGAAAATTAAAATTTATAAATAGCATACATATGTGTAAAATTGAAAAAAAAATCCACTCTTTGTCAAATTATATAACTACATTTGAAAAATATTTAACAACATATTTAAAATTATATCCCTTCCTCTTGGGATGCCAGGAATACATTTTTTTATTTGCTTTACAACCTTTTCTAGAACAGATTAGTGCTTAAGATGTTCTTTATCTTTCCTCTAATTAACCAAACCTAAAAGCCACATTTAGGATTTCACTAGTCTTTGCTAGGTTTTAACTAGTCTGTTGCTACTTACAGACTATCACAATAAGCATTGAGCTTACTCAGTGTTAGGACCTAGTTATAGAAGGAAGGAACCACCCATCCCTTCCTATTCAGGAGCAACATTAAGATGGAGGAATTCACAGCTAAGATCATCTATTTCTTTTACATTTCTATGCTTCCCTTAGAGTTTAGTGGAGTAAAGATTTGGTTGTGTGTGAAGGTTGAATTAGTTACTTCACCAGTCGACTATCTAAGATAACATAAAATCCACATTTCAAAGAGACTTTCTGACAACTTGCAAGGATGATATTATGTCACAAGGCATACAGGACAGTACATTGGAGTGTAAACATCAGTAGGCTTTAGTGTGCTGTGTGTACTCAGAGAAGGAAACAGTTAGGTGACTATGTAACTCGTACAGAACCAGGAGAATGATCTCATTAGCAGATAATTTTATAGTGGGTCTAAATCATTATTGGTGGATTTGCCTCTTCTGAAGGAAAAAAACAACAACACAATTCAGTGACACTCGGGGCACTCTTTAATCAGGAGGTTAAGATGATTACACAAAGTATTCCCAAGAGTCTGTGCAACTCCTTTTGATAATGAGGTTGCTACAGAAGTTGTTTTGTGCTAACAAGAAACAAACTGTTGAAACAGTACAAGACCGTAATTTCGACTCTTCATTATTTTTTTCTATTGCAACCAATCATTATTTCTGACCAGTGGCTAAGGTCATAATTAGAATTTTCTTTGTGTGTTTCTTCTGTGTATCCCATGTGACTATTTCCCAGAACATTTCTCTTAGATTTTTTTTTTTTTTAGCTATTTATTTCTGAGTCTTTGAACAAAGTTTGAGATCAATTTTTCAAAGCACAATCAAATTATCTTTAAAAATTGTGGTTTTTTTGGGGGGGGATTATTTCTTTTTACTTACAAATCCATGACATAATTTGATTTTATCTGTTGGTTTTGTTAAATTTCAATTTTAACTTGTGGTGGAAACTTTACCATATTTGTGGCTTCATTTGTCAATAGCCTTCCATACTTCTCTAGCATAGAATAAACCTAATTAGATAGAAACAAATTCTTCTATCATATGAGAAGATCTTCATTGACAAGGAAAAAATGTCTTTAAATATTGAAATAAACATTAACTTTCTCTGGATGTAGTAGAAAAAAAATTAATTAAAACATTCTCTTTTTACTTTTCTGCTTCCTCAAATACCAAGGAGCTATATGTTGAAAGTCATTGGAGAAACTGACAATGAACAGCAATTGACAAAGATGTGAGACTAGCAAGAGAAGAGAGAAATCTAATTAATAGAAGAGTCTTGGTTTCCTTTGAGTATGGATGGGAGCAAAGGATAGTAAGAATGATAAATTCAGTAATGTGGGCTTTGAAAGCTGAATTATATTAAGAAAAGTAGGAAGAAGAAAAGTAGAAAACAAACGTTTTCTTTAGTTTTAGATAAAATTTGTTTAGTCAAAACATGCTTGTAGAGCTAGAAGGATGATTCAGTCAGTGACATGTTTACCTTGCAAGTAAAATGAAGAGCAATTTAAATGCAAAAAATGCATTTTATAAAACCAGGAATAGTGATGAGTTTATAAATCTGTCAGTAAACAGGTACACAGTTGTTCCTGAGGGCTCATGTGTCTGTCTATCAATCGTACGTGGTGAGTTTAGAGTAAGAAAGACCCTGCTTCAAAAGACAGAAAAAGATGTGGAGAAAGGAAGACTCTTCCATTGCTGATGATAGTGCAAATTTCTACAACCACTTTGGAAATCATTCTGGAGATTTCTCAGAAAATTAGGAATAGCTCTACCTCCAGACCCAGCTATAGCACTCCTGTGCATATACCAAAAAAGATGTTTTATCATGCAACAAGGACATTTGCTAAACTATGTTCATAGCAGCTTTATTCATAATAGCCAGAAACTGAAAAGAACGCAGGTGTTCCTCAACTGAGGAATGGATACAGAAATTGTGGTGCATTTACACAATTGAATACTACTGAGCTATTAAAAACAAGGAAATCATGAACTAGAAGAGATCATCCTGAATGAGTAATCATGAGGCAGGAAGACATACATGGTATATACTCATTTATACGCAGATATTAGCCATATAGATAGGATAACCATATTTTAATTCACAGATCCAACGTAACAAATAGGGCAAAAGGGAGGATGCTCTCTGAGATTCTCTCTGAGAAGGAGAAATAGAAAAGACAGAGGAAGTGCTTGAAGAGACAGAACAGTATAGGAGAGAGAGTCCTGAGGAAAATGACGGTGGGGATCTGTTGTTGGGGAGAACCTGGGAGGGTCTGAAGGGGGACAGGATGCATGTAAAGCGAAGAGAAACTGCCACCTTCAGCATCTCTTGAGACAAGTTGGAGACCTATGAGAGGATAGGCTTCTGGGGAGAATCAGGGGTGATTCTAGCAGTGACCTTTACTAGCAAGGGACTGAAGAGGGCACTCTCTAACCATACAGCAGTCTAAGCAGAGGGAGGGAAAGACCAAGCCACCTACAAAAACTTTGAGCAAAAATTTACCCTGCCTACAAGATGTACAAAGATAAAGATAGAGAAGAGATTGAGGGAATCTCCAACCAAAGCCTGGCCACACCATGGGAGAGAGCCGACCTTTAGCACTATTAATGACACTCTGCTATTCCTGCAGACAGGAGCCTAGCATAGCTGTCTGTTGTGAGGCTTCACCCAGCAGTGGATGGAAACAGACGCGAAGACTCACAGGCAAAGGAGTACAGGGAACTGTGTGGAAGACCGGGGTGGGGGGAGGGCGGGGACGGTAAAAGGACCTGAAGGGAACAGAATCTCCACAAGTTGATTAACAGAGCCAATTAACCTGGGCCCACTGGGGCTTGTGGAGACTGAAACACCAACCAAGGACCAAGGCCTCCAACACATATGTACAGGATGGACAGTTTGGTCTTCCTGTGGGTCCCATAACAAACAGAGCAGGAGCTGTCTCTGACAAGAATTCTCTTTCATGCTTTTGGATCACTTCCCCCTAGTGGTGCTGCCTGGCCAGGCCACTGTGGATTTGCTCAGTCCTGATAAGATTTGATGTGCTTGGATGGGTAGGTGGGATGATGCCGGGCTCCCCTTTTCTGAGTGGGAGGGGAGATGAGATGCGGGAAAGAGGGAAGGAGGGTGGGACCTGGAGAAGAGGAAGGAGGGGCCTACGATTGGGTTGTAAAGTGAATACAACAAACAAACAAACAAACAAACAAAAATCCACAAAGGATAGAAGAGCCCAACAAACTACCAGCACCGAAGGCTATCTTCTGGCTCTTGGATGTATTGGCACATGTTCCCTTCTAGGTAACCTTATTTTGTTACACACATCAAACAATATGGATAAAGCAGTAAGGGCACATCTCTTCCACAATTGCCCCTAATTTTAATTTATTTGTAAAATGTTGAAAGTATAGGAAGATCACTTATGTTCACATCCCTGAGAATCAACATTTTCTTGAACATTGACCTTAACATTGCCTGGTTATGACTGAAATTGTCAGTCATATCCTTGTTCTGGGATATTTTCAGGCATCTAAGATTTTTTTTAAATAGTAATTTGAAGAGATTTTTTATCTCCATTGGATATTGTATGTCAAGAAAGAAATTCAAAATATAGGAATAAATTTAATAATTCTTTGTAAAGGTCTGATTGAGGTTTATGCCAGAGAACGATGTCTGGGGGTTTCCTGTCGACTTTATTGCTTTGAGACACAGGCTCCCACTGAACCAAAAGCTAACTGTTTGAGGATAAGCTGCCTACAGTGAGTTCTTGAAATCTGCTGAGCTCAATCTTATCTCTCCTCAGCGCTGGAGTTACTGGTACACAGCCATGCCTAGCTTTGTATGTGGATGCTAGGAATTCAAATCAGGACCTTCCTGCTTCCCTAGTAAGAGCACATACCTACTGATCCATCTCCCAAATCTTCTATTATTTTAGGTGTTATATAAGATAATGAGTATCTTCATATACACGCTCTTATAGCTTGTTCTTATTTGTTCCTCATTCTGTCCCCCCAAATTAATTTATTTACACATCTAAGTTATAAGCTTTTTTTTCTACAGAACATAACAGCAAATGCAAAAGACAGAAGTATCTCTGAGTGTGAAATATTGACACATTGACACACACACAGAAAGAGGGAGGGAGAAAGAAAGAGAGAGAGAGAGAGAGAGAGAGAGAGAGAGAGAGAGAGATAGAGAGAGAGATAGCAGTTATGCCCAGTTTGGAAACAGAGATTTGAGGATAATTCTATTTGCCGTAACAACTACTTGCTCAATGATAATAGAGCAGCACCATTAATGTAATGGATACAGACACACACTGCATCTGTAAATATGGTATCTGTCCATAAGGTATGAAAAAAGCAGCCTCTTCTCTCAGAGAAGTGATCACCAAACTGAGTGATGTGTTCTATGTGAAACACATTTCTCCCTCATATGGGACTAGTCTGTGTTATAGAGTAAAAGAAAAAAAAAATCCAGTGGGAGACAGACGCATGTAGTCAAAGCTCTATGAGGACATTAGTGTCCTTTCCTACTGGCTCATTCTTCCATACTCTCCAACTGAAACCATATTCTTGATAAGCTCCTTAGTAGAGGTAACGCTATTTTCTATACTGTAAATAGTTCATGATTTCTGATCCAATTGGCTGCTGGCTGCCCTACCTGGTATTTTATTACTTTATACTGTCTGTCACTAATCAAGGTTTAAGCATAGACACCTTTTAAGTACATTTTGTTATTAACAGGAGATTACACACTTTGTTTTTTTATATAATTTTATAAAATGTAGTTATTTGAATTTTTATGTTTATTCTATGTAGAACTCTACCTGATTGATCAGTAGTAAGCTATCCTTGCTCATTCTATCATGACATTTGTTTACTTTTATTCTGCTTATAATGAAAATATTTGTCTATGTCATGACCAATAATCTCAAAGTCACGTTGCCTCTTATTTGGCATAAATTATATAATAATTTACATCATTTTCATTAATTTCAAATTGATCTGATTTTATAATGGTTTGTTAAAAATAAAATATGATCTTATAAAGCTATTAATATTACTATGCATATATGTTTTCATCATAGTAAACACTAAAACAAAGATGATTCAAACTGATAATGAACATTATTCATGTTACTTTAAAGGCAAAAATGCAAGAGTCACTTTTTAGAATATCCATATAAAAGGACTGTTTGGGCCCATGTCAATTGTTTCCTCTGTTTTGCAATGAAAGAGAATTCATATGTGAGACAAAAAGTGTTCCAGGTATCTGGAAAGTGTTCCCACAAAATATTTCTAAATTTCCCTATATAATTTGTTTCAGAATATTAATTCATGAAGTTAGAGTTACAATCAAGCGTGTTTTTGTAAAGATTTTAGGTTCGCCAATTCTGTTGTCCAGTTAGTTAATATTTTCATGGAAAATTAAAAACTGTGAAGTTTATGCTCTATTCGTAAATCTTTACTGACTATTTTTCTCTATGCAAATAACATGTCATTATTTTTAAAACTTGTAATGTGTAAGCACATCCAAATTATTCATAAGGAATGTTCGTATTTCTTTACATGTAAAATAAAACATGTTCAATTTTATATGTTTTGGTGTGTTACGAAACTTAATTAAATATAACTTTGTTAAATGTAGCCTCTGAATTAAATGTCTGCTGTATAAAAGGCAGGACAGCAATAACTTGCAGAAAATCCTCATTTTAATGAATAAGAAAAAATAATGAATGGGTTTTGGATTTTGTTTTATTTTTCTTTCCTTTTCTTTTTTGCATACAATGAGATTAAATAATGGTTGTTTTCTTTCTGTTTGTTCATATGGTGGATTACATGACTGGTTTTCCTATGTTGAACCTTTCTTGTGTCTCTGGTATGAAGCCTGCTTGATCACGGCAGATTATGGTTTCTGTGAGTTCTTGGATTCAGTTTGTGAATATTTTAATAAGTGCATCTATGTTCATGAGGCAAATTAGTGTGTAATTCTTTCTTTGTCAACTCTTTATGTGGTTTGAGTATCCAGGTGACTGTGACCTCATAAAATGAATTTGGCAATGTTTCTTTTGTTTGTATTTTGTGACATAATTTGAGGAATATTGAGGAGCTCTTCTTGGAAAATCTGGTAGAATTCTCCACTAAAACCATTTATCTGGCCCTGATTTTTTTTTAATTGAGAGAGTTTTATTTGTTTAGGGATTATATGTTTTTTATGTTGTTTATTGGATCTTTATTTAACGTTGATAAATAGTATCTATTGAAAAAAAATATCTACTTCTTTTAGATTTTTCACTTTGGTAGACTACAGTTTATATAACATTTCCTTATGATTCTTTGGATTTCTGCGGTGAATGTTATATTCCTTTTTTTGTTTCTTAGTTTGTTAAATTAGTCATTCTCCCTCCATCTTTTAGCTAGTTTAGATAAGGATTTGTTTATCTTGTTGGTTTCATCAAAGAACCAGCTCTTTGTTTCATTGATTCTTTATACTATTCTCTTTGTTTCTACTTCATTGATGTCTGCCTTCAGTATTAGTATTTATTTCCATCTCTTCCTCTTGAGCGTGTTCACTTCTTTTTGTTTTAGACTTTCAGATGTGCTGTTAAGTTTCTAATATGCAATCTCTCCATTTTTTAAAATGTAGATTGGTGCAATAAATTTTCTTTTTAGTGCCTCTTTCATTGTCCCCTTCAGATTGGTATGCGGTATATTAATTTTCATTGAATTCTAGAAATTCTTTAATTTCTTTCTGTATTTCTGTCCTGACACATTATTCATTCAGTAAATAGTTGTTCAGCTTCCATGAGTTTGTAAGTTTTTGGTTGCTTCTGTTTTGATACTCTCCTGATAGAATGCATGAAGTTATTTCAGTTTTCTTGTATCTATTGAGACTTGCTTTGTGACAGAATATGTGGTCATTTTTGAAGAAGTTCTATAAGGTGCTGAGATGAAGGTATATTCTTTTGTGCTTGGGTGAAATGTTCTGTAAATATCTTTTAGCTCCATTTGGTTTATAATGTATGTGAGTTGCAGTATTTTTCTGTTTTGTTTTGTCTGGATGACCTATCTGTAGGTGAGAGTTATGTATTAAAGTCGCCTACTATCAGTGTGCGAGGATCAATATGTGATTTAGGCTGTAGTAGTGTTTCTTTTACAAAAAGGGGTACCCTTGTGTTTGGAGGACAGAGGTTAAGAATTGAAATCAATAGCTTTCTATATACAAATGAAAAATGGACTGAGAAAAAATCAAGGAAATAACACCTCCACAATAGCCTCACACAATATAAAATATCCTTGTATAACTATAACCAAGCATATAAAATGCTTGTATAATAACTTCAAGGATTTGTAGAACGAAATTGAAGAATATATCAGAGGATAGAAGGATCATCCATGCTTGTGGATAGGTAAGATTAACTTAGTAAACATGGCCATCTTACTAATATCAATCCATAGCTTCAACACAGTGCCCATCAAAATCCCAACACTGGTCTTTACAGAATTTGAAAGGACAATTCTTAACTTTATATGGAAGAAAACCCAGAATAGCCAAAATTACCCTGAGCAATAAAAGAACAGGCACATTTGAATGGAATCATATTGAAGACACAGTTATAAATACACACACCTATGACATCTGATGAAAGAAGCCAGAAATACACTGACAAACAGAAGCATCTTACTGTTTGCTGGTCAAACAGTATGTTTGCAAATAAAGAATACAAATAGATTCATATTATCACACTGCCCAAAACTTAAGTCCAATTGTTTTAAAGACTTCAGCATAAAAGCAAAGATATTGAAACTGAATGAAGAGAAAGTTAGGAATACCGTTGAATGAATTGGTTCAGGAGACAGTTTTCTGAACACTGAACAGAACACTGATAGTTCAGGCACACAATCTGACAAAGTGACAGCCTACATAATGGAAAGAGAATTTTACCAATTCCACATCTGATAGAGGACTAAAATCCAAACTGTATAAATACCTTAAGAAACTAAATATCAAAAAAACAAGTAATCCAGAAATACGGTAAAGATCTGAACAGAATTCTCCCTAGAGGAGTCTAAAATGGTTGACAAACAAGTAAAGAAGTATTAAACAACCTTAGCCAACAAGGAAATACAAATCAAAACTACTTTGAGATTCCATTTTCCACTTGTCAGAATGTCTAAGTTCAATCAATTACCCATGTAACAGATGATACTGGCAAGAATTTGGAACAAGGAGTGTACTCCTCCATTGCTGGTGGGAGTGCAAACTCACGCAGCCACTGTAGAAAGCAATATGGCATTTCCTCAGAAAATTGGGAATCGACCTACATCAAAAACTCAGCTAGTCCAACCCAAGGAATATCTAAAGGGCCTTCTATCTTACCACAAGGACACTTGTTCAGCTGTGTCCTTATGAATAAAGCTGTGTCCTATGAATAAAGTGCTGCTTTATTCATAATAGGCAGAAATTGAAAAAAAAAAAACCTAGATGTCCAAAGAATAAATAATGTGGTACATTTACACAAAGGAGTATTACTCGGCTCTTTTTTTTTAAAAGAATTTTATGGTGAAATTTTCGGACAATTGGATGGAACTAGAAGAAAGCATCCTGAGAGAGATAAGCCCGACATGGAAGGACAGATATGCTATGTGTCTTTTACAAGGTGATATAAACTGCTAGGTAAGCGATAAGCTAGCTACCACTCACAGACGCGGAGAAGTTAGGCAAAGCGAAGGGCTAAGTGGGGCACGTGGACCTTCCTGAGAGCTAGAATAGATTCTGTGCCCCAACTGGAGGCAGGCCGACCAGGTGGTGGGGAGTGGTAGACGGAGAGAGTGTGGGGAAGGACCATTGAAATTGGGTGTGTGGGGGCATTTGGAGGGCGATGTGGAAACAGTGCTGTGGAAACTTCCTGGAGTCTGCGAGTGTGATCCTAGTGATGGAGGATATGATGTATAGTCTTAACTAGTCATCCTTTGTAGCCAGACAAGGCTACCCGTAGTAGACCTGGGTTACATTCCATCGAGCTGTCGGCTCTGCTGGTGCTGTAGAGAACACCGAAGAACCCAGGCTGATGCTAGGACAGAGGCTCTCTTTCTCTTTCTCTCTCTGAAAACCGCCAGCAGGGCCCCCTTGCTGAGGACAATATCCACACAGCTCGTTGGACACAGAGTAATAAAGCTAGTGCCAGCATGAAGCCTTCACCCATACGTTCTTGTCTCGGATGCGGGAGGGTAGTCTGACCCACCCATTTGCACAATATAGTTGGGGGATGGTGGCACAGAACTTGTGGGAGTGCTCAACCAATGTCTGGTTTGACTTGAGGCCCATTCCAGGAGAGGGAGCCCTTGCCTGACACTGCCTAAGTGGACAGAGACTGGATAGCTCAGAGACCTAGGGTTGAAGCAAAGAGGATTGGTTAAAAAAAAAAAAAAGTTTCCTGTACTCAGACTGGTGCTTTACGGGTCATCACCGCAGAGTCTTCCTTTCACAGGTGGGAGAAAGTACAGAGATCCACAGCCAGACATGATGCAGAGAGAGAGGCTAAATTGGAGTTCTCTATTGTATCCTTCCCCTTGGAGCTAGGGGAAGCTAGAAGATGGACAGAAAAACAACAACAAAAACAACAAAACATTCCACCAGTAGAACATGGCCCACTGAGTCAACTGAGCAGGGTCCATATGGGCTCACGGGTGAAGGAGCAATCGTGGTGCCTGCACGGTTCTGCACCAGGGTCATTGGGGATATGTTACGGCTGTTAGTTTGGTGTTTTTGTGAGTCTCCTAACAATAGGGCTACTGTGTCTCTGATTCTTGTCTGCTCTTGAGACTCATTTCTTCCTGTTGGGCTGCCCATTCCAGCTTTGATATGATATTTTTGTTTTGTCTTATTTTGTCACATTGAACTCTTGTCTCCTGGAGGCCTGCTCCTTGGGGGAACTTCTGGGATAGCAGATCCAGGGGTGGGGAGGGAATAAGGAGAGGAGAGGAGGAGAGGAAGAGGCTGGAAGGAGGGGAGAGAGAGGAAACTGTGGTCTTATATTGTGTGAGAGAAGAATCTATTTTCAATATAAAATAAAATAAAAAAACCACCATTTCAATAAAAATAAAGCAAAACAAACAAACAAAACAAAACAAAACAAAAAAAAAAACACCGCATAAATTAAGGTTTCTGTTTTAGCAAACTTAGAGCTTTGGAGTATTTCTCCCCTTTTAATTTTCATATAGCATCAAGAGATAGAAAGAAAGCAGGAGGAAATACTTCCAAGAGGACTATCACTGCAGCCAGGAAGCAAAGGAGGAAATGAAGAAAAGAAAACAAGAATTGTTATGCAGAACATCCCAGCAGATAAGGATGTGTGTAAAGAAAGTGTCAGCACATGCAGAGCTGTATCTGATGGCAGCTTTCCTGTTTCTAGCTCTTCTTATCTTCTTTCCACAAGATTTTTGTAGGAACTCACATTACTTCTAAGGAAAAGTGAGTCACTCCCAGTCAGATACTGAATGCTCTAAGGATGAGGAGATATGAATTAAATTCTTTCAGACAGCCATACACCATACCTTCCAAAAGTTAATTAAATGTCCATGTTTTTGCAATATTTTTTTCACAATAAATTAGGTGACATTTCATAAGATTTTATATTAATGTGACAAGATGTGTACTTACTTTGCTAGACTTTCCTCTGTAAATATTCACTGGTTTAAACTTATGTTGTCAATATAATTTCTTCAGTCATTTCCATTTGGGTTTGATGTTCTATCAGGTAAATTTTTAAATCAAATCTCCTCTTCATGCTAATTTGTGTTGTTTCCACTGATATTTTTAAACTGAGGGAGGTGTTGAAGGAATAAACGAAGAAAGGTTTTGAGAATACTGCATATCAAAAACTCTCTTGATCATGGTTGTGGTTTAATATGTGACTTTCCATGTCAAAGAAATACTCCTTAAAAGTAAGTATACATCAGTAAGTAGTTAAGAAATAGCAATCAGTCTTCTCCATTTACTTTACATTTTCTTAATAAGGATTGTAAATTTCTTGCTTTTGGGAAAAGATCTATATAGATCTTATCCTAAACAGAACAGCATCAATTTCTATTCTAATATAGTTATTTTTTTTTTGGTTAAAAATGAGAATTATTTTTGTAACATGGATGCATTTCTAGAAAAATTACTTTAATGAAGTTTGAATCATATATTTATCTTTTTTGAGTAGAGTAAAATTTAATATGCAAAATATGGTTGGGCAACACAGTTCAGATGCCTCCCCTGTCACCTGGTTGTATTCTCTTTCTCTATAATGTTTCTAGGAAATTCCGTTTTTCCTTTCTCAGGCCTGCTGTTCAAATTTCATTCTGAAATGCTAGGAAATGTGTATGTCCATGAGACAGATACTACTGAATCATATTTAAATCATTTTCAAATATATTGATTTCATCACTTATTTCAGAGAGACGGAAATAATACTGAAAATAAATCAAGTAGTCCAGTAGTGAAATAGTTAATTCATGTCTTGTATGTATAACCCCAGGAGCTGATGAGCAATTCAGGATTTAGTTGAAGGCAAACAATAATTCAATGGGCTATTTCCTATAGTCAACCCCAGCTTATGAGACATAAACAGTTTTCAGGTGTCAATTTTGTGTAATAAAGATAATTTTTATAGTTACTTGATAGTGACTACCAAGATAACATTATTTTATACATTTGGAATTAATCTAAAGAAAATTAAACAAAAAACATCGTTGTAGTATTTTAAAATGTTACTTTTATAAAATGCACTTGATAATCTTTGGAGGGGGTGTTGGAAAATTTGACATGCATTATGTAAGTTTTAATTTCCAGTCTTCTTACCGCCAAAACATTAGTTAGTTAGTGGACGAACTATTTGACTGTTTCAACATTTGCATCAATAATTGTCTGTTGGAAACAGGCTCATTAAAAGTCATAGTATAGTAGAGGAGGAAAAGAAAGCCAGATAAAAGAATTTTTTGCAAAACATGAAAAACCAAGAAAGACTTGAAATATGTGAATTATTCAGGCTCACAACTCTCTACAGTCACTTATTCATTCATCCATAGAAAATAAGGAACACATAAGGCACCAGTGTTTTGCCAATGCAAAGAGGTCAAGATATCAGGAAGACATTATAAATTAATACAAGCCTATAACCAATCTTCCAGTTGTATCTAATTGAATTAATTGTACCCAAGTAAAAGACTTTTGTTTCTATAATAACTAGTTCAACAGGTGAGAGCTGTGTGTTCAGACCATGTTTTACTTCTTCTACATTTGGCTTTGTTTATGTTTGTTCTAAGCTCCTTTATCATCTCTTTCTTAAGACAAAGGACTAACTCAATGTATGTGCTGTTATTACTGGTATGCTTTAACAGTTTCAAGGAAAAGAGTGTGATCCACTGAAATATGTATGGCATGGTAAATGTTCTCTTTCAGTTAAAATAGTATCTCTGTCAGAAACAAAATAAAAGAAATCGGAAGTCTAAAAGATCAATCTCAACCACAAAAATCTAGAATTAACTTATATCCCTGTGGAAGTATGAAGCAGCTAGGGAGGACATGGTTTTGAATTTCAAATTTCAGATCAAGGTGTTTAGATATTTGTGCTTTTGCAAAAAAAAAAAAAAAAAAAAAAAAAAAAAAAAAAAAAAAAAGCACTGAAAGTAATTTTGAAATTACATCAGACAAGCATCAAAGTTCACAGGATCTATCACATCTTGACCAAAAGATTTAGATTACAAAGGTAAGGACTAGGGAAATTGTTTTTGCACAGAATTTCCTGAGATGATTGTTTCCTCAGAAATTAACCTGCAAAGGACTCTTATTATTCTTCAAAGGAAGCAGGAAAACAGTGATTTCTCCATACATCTCAAAATGAATTCATAAGTGCAATACAACTGAATAGTCCTATCATCCGGGCTCATACAACTGAACACGCACATTGTTCTTTCCCTAACTGTATTTCTGTATTTTTTTAATCAAGAAAATATTACTACTGGAGAAAATATGAAAGTTATGTATTTTTTCTCAGATGTAAATTCAATTGCCCTTTAATGCACAAGAGACAGGTAGGGATTGGAAATAATAGGGAAATAAAAGGGAGAAAATGTAAACTTAACCATACACCCCCCCCCAAAAAAAAAACAAAAAACATGGAACAAATCAAATCTAAACACAATCCTATTTTGCTTTTGTACTTATGCATTTCACTACAGGAATGAGTTGCTTTGTTTGCTCCTCTGTTTGTTTCCATCCTACTAATATTGGAGTGATTCTTATACAATTGTTTTCAGTTAGCAATAATCACACTTCAGAAAAAGCTCACTGGCTTCCGTATTGCCAATTGGCAAATATGATTATTACAGAATAGTACAATACTAATCTTAATGCATCAAATTAACAAAGTGTATTTTATACAAAAAGATGTAAAACTTATTATTTCTGTAAGATATCTTCTCATTTGTGTAAAGGTTTAGTTTTTATAGAAGAGAGCAAAGTTGCTTATTTTATGTACATATGTATGTATGTATGTATGTATGCATCTATCTGTCTATCTATCTATCTATCTATCTATCTATCCATCTATCATCTATCTATCTATCTCTTTGTTTTCTTTAAGACAAGGTTTCTCTGTGTAACCCTGGCTGCCTTGGACTTGTCTCCCTGAATGACGTGATTGAAGACATGTACCACCACGTCTGGTTCAAAGTTACATTTTTTAAATATAAATTTATTTTTTTTATAATTTCTCCCCTTTACATCCTGATTGTCTCTCCTCCCTCTTCCCTTCTATTTTCCTCCATTATTTCTCAGAAAGAAGGGTCCCTCTGCTACCACCAGACCCCAGCCTAAAATGTCTCATTAGGATTGCTTGCAACCTCTTCCTCTATGGCCAGACAATGTCCAACCACCAGGAGGAAATGATCAAAGAGTGGGCAACCGACTCTATGTTGGAGACAGCCCCTGCTCCACTTACTAGGAAACCTACATGGAGACTGAGCTGCCTATGGGCTACATTTGAGCAGGAGATTAAGTTCCTCTTGATGCATGGTCCTTGGTTGTTGCATAAGTCTCTGCAGGCCCCCATGGGCCCAGATTTGTTGGCTCTTTTGGTCTTTTTATGGAGCTCTTGTCTGCTCTTCGTCCTTCTATCCCCCCAATCTTATGAGTCCCTGTGCTCTGTCTAAAGTTTGTCTGTGAGCTGCAATTTTAAAAAGTGTATTGTCTTTAATTTTTAAGGACTGAGAATTAGTACTGTCTTTTTATTATGCTGAGTACTTTTAAAGTAATCCCATGATGGCTCAAACAAGTTTCAAAAATTATAATCTTTATAAATGCATACAGTAGGATTTTATAACTTTCACTTACAAAACTATATAGTTACTTAAACTAATAATATATTCATTTTATTTTTAATATATATTTTTTATTTATTACAATTTATTCACTTTTTATTGCAGTGAATATACCCTCTTTCCCTCCCAATCCTGTCCTCCCTCCTTCATCTCCTCCCATGCCCCTTCCCTAGTCCACTGATAGTGGAGGACCTCCTCCCCTTCCATCTGATCCTAGCCTATCAGGTCTCATCCAGACTGTCTTTCATAGTCTTCTCTGTGGCCTTGTCAGGCTGCTCCCCCCTCAGGGGATGGTGATCAAAGAGCCAGCCACTGAGTTCATGTCAGAGACAGTCCTTGCTACTCTAACTAGGGAACCCATTTGGAGACTGAGCTGCCACAGGCTACCTCTGTGCAGCGTTCTAAGTTATCTCCATGAATGGTCCTTGGTTGGAGTATAAGTCTCAGAAAAGACCCCTATTCCCAGGTTTTTTGGTTCTGTTTTCTTTGTGGAGCTCTGGACCCTTTCAGGTCTTTCTATCTCCCCTTCTTTTGTAAGATTTTAATTTTTAAGTATTAATTTTCCACGTTTTAAGTTTAGCTTCTTGGTACACAAAAAGAAATTTCAACTGTCCAAGTTCATGGACATGTGTATATTCTGAGTAATTTTAATATGAAACAATACTGTTTTACATAACTTCTATGGTTTTTGATGTACTAAGACTTGAAAAGCAATAATTTGGTATTTAATATCCTGGCATTCTAACACTTCCTTTTAGTAAAATAAAAACTCAAACAAAGAAATGTGTCTTCTGACATCTATTTGTGTATTTTACGAATGTATTAAGATTCAGATACACACCATGGTACACAGTACTCATGAAGGTCTATTTGGAAGAGTGAAACTTCTCTGGTTCTCTCCGTGTTTTGTTTGTTTGTTTCTGCTTCTCTCATGGCATGCTACTTCAGAGAGTATTTTGTGCTTTCTGTGTGGTGAGACTTCTGTGTCACAAGCATACTTTCAATGTCCTTATCAAAGTTACAGCTGTGTTCAGTGTTATTGGAGTTCACAACTGACAGCACTTTAAATTTATGAACTTGTTCCACTAATATATAATATAAACTATAATCAAGACTGGGTTATGTGTATTTGTTTGCTAACTGTGATGATGATTTTAATATGTTTTGATTTTCAAGTTCTATTGTAAAGTTATTGTACTTTAATTTTTAAAGTAATAGTAATTTTTGTAAAGTAATAGTACTGTGACTACTATTTCCTGTCACTCTCATGCACTCCTAAGGTAATAATAGCAATGTACATTTCTTTCTGCTGCTTCTACCTAAGCCAAATACAGTTGAAAATAGAAAGGTAAGGAGATAGGAGATTGAGTGTCCATGGAGCTTTCTGGCCAGACAATATAGCTGAACTGATGAGTTATAGCCTATGTATGCATGTGCAAGCACATTTGCAAACGTATACTCACATATGTGTGCACACATAAAGTCATAAACCCATGCCCACACAAAAGTTCATCAAAATTTTCTTCCAGACTTCTTAGAATAGACACATATTCTGTCTAGTTTCCCCTAGAAATACATGAATTTCTACCCAAATATGTGTTTCAATTGTGTGTTTGGCAAAGGTACTGGTCATAATGTTGACATATAGCAGGTGTCTTAAATTAATACATAAGCTGTTGATTAGAGAACCCTAGCTTGTTTGTTGTAATGAATCAGTTGATCAGCTGGTCTGGAGAAAGGTAACACAATCACAGAGACTATAGAATTCAATGATCAAATCCATTTCTGTGATAAAAAAAGAGATTTGCAAATATTTACTTAACTGAAAGAAACCAGTAAAGAAATGTTACTTAAGTTAGGATGATCTAACATGATCACCATATCTAAAGAATTTCACCGTAGGAAAAAAAAAACTAAGCATGTACATATAAACACATACACTTAAACATACAGATAACAAAACACACACCTATTGTTAGAAACCAGGTGCTCCTGAAACTCCACTTAACACCAAAAGCCACATCATCACCAGCCAACAAATTTAACACATGTACCCTTTACAGCTCCCTCAATATCAGGACTTGCTCTCTTGCTCTGTCTGTCTCTCTCACTCTGTCTCTCACTTTCTGACTCTCTGTCTCTGTCTCTCTCAATCCTGTTCTGGGGTGGACTTTAACTCCCACCCTGCAAAAAAAAAATTATATATATATATCTTGAGTAAGATCTGTTGTTTGGTATGATATTCGCATCATTCCTTTGCCCTAATCTGCCAATGTACCCCTTTGCTTCTAAACCCTAGCATTGGTGCTGAAACTCGGTAGGATGTCCTGGTGACTCCATGCTCCCTGTCTGGGTGTCTGAGCCACACAGGGACCCTATCCTTTTTCTCCAGTCCACTTGCAACATACTCACTTTCCCGGTCATTGATCACTGAACACTAAATCCAACCAACAGTAGCAACTGCTAAGTTTTCCCTTTGGTTGGGGCAAATGCTTCCATTGATCTGAGGAAGTGGCTGTTGAGCTTCTGGTATCCCATTGGGATTCTTGGGGAAGGAGACACCCCAGCCATGGTTTTTAAGGCTATGGTTGTCCCTATTCAGAAAGACCACTTCTAACGTATTCTCTCCACTGAGGTTTCATTTTTCAGCATTTTTTTTGGTTGTTATTTGTTTGTTTTGTTTTGTTTGTTTTCTTTCACTTTTTGTCTTCCATTCAAAAGTCCTGTTAGCAAGTGCATATCTCCTTGGAGTTTTTATCCCAGCAACCGTCCATGAGGTGAGGCCCCACTGAACATATTGTGCCTTCCTTATTCTGTCCTTGTGAGTCTTGATGTATGTGTGGGGAACTCCTTCGATTTTAAGGCCTTAGGCCTCCCTCTCTTTCTCAACCACTGGAACTGTACCATCTGTACTTCCTGGGTCTTCATTGGGATGTCTCTTGAAGAACCTCCAACCCCTCCACCTAGCACCAGGCAGGCTTAAGGGTCTCTAAACTTGCTCATGTTTGCCATCAAATCTGGCCTCAATATTCCTTAGATAAGTAATCAAAAATGGCTGCCCAGCAGCATGCTACATCCCGACATTATTAGGGATTCTACAACTACTGGGGAAATGGAGAGAAATTCCCCATTCCCTATTTTTTTTTCCACCCCAAGCCCTGTTTGTTTTGTCTTGTCTCCTCCTCCACACACTGTATAAATGTCCTGCCTTTAAGCTTTGGGTGATGATCTGTAAGTTTGCTGTTAAGTGGGGAACAGAGCTGGCTCTGGGGAGTAGCTTGGGGAGAGCCCAGCAGCTACAGTGTGCACATAATCCTCACACAACTGTTCTCCACTGCCACTGTGCCATTTGAACGAAGCTGCTGATATAATTCTTCCAGGGTATGTATGTATCATTTCTTTGTGAATTTGATTCCAAATTTTAGAGTTCAATTCTTCTCCTGTTGCTTCCCTCTGGCTTTCTGTGCCCTCCACATGAGCATCTATGTGCTTCTCAATTCTTGGTTGTCTCTCCCTTTTCCTTAACTAGTCCTCTCCTTGTCCTTTGCTGTAAGTGTCTCTCTGGCTCTGGAATCCAGCTTCTAGTACTCTTGGGGTTCCTACCATGTAGAGAACTTTCTCTCTTGGCTCTGGCCTTCTACACATACATGGGTCTTTCTGCTAAAGACACTTACTGTCTCCATTTTCCTCTCTCCTCTCCTGGCTATTTCTGGCTCCAACCTGCAGTCTCACAGCTTTGGCTGTTAGCTCCTCTTGGAACGTATGGAAACACACCCGTGTGTTGTTTTGCAACTCTCTCTCTTTTCCTCCATAGACTCTGATTTTTATTACAACACCCTGGCCTGGCTAAGTGCAGAACATGTCCCTAAACTGGCAAACTTGATTTCCAAATTCTCACAAATCATATCAACTGCTACAGCACAGACAAATCATCCCCAGATATCTTATATGTAAACATGTTCCATTCTACATTTTTTTTCTTACAATTATAATGTAAACTTTTTTGTCAGGATTTTTAAGGTATTCATTGAGTTTGTTTTAAAAATGGCTATTAAACTCTGTAAAAAAAAAAGCTTTAAATTCACAGCATTCACAGCAAAAGGCTTATAATTAAAAATAGACATATGGGTATATATAGATACATAGACACAATATGTGTAAGTTAAATTTTTTAGGGTGTACGTGTGTGTGTGTATCTTGGATTCAACTCTCTTTCAAAAATAAATATACTAAGAAAATAGATATTTTTAAATATCGCTCCATATTGTCTGATGACCTCATCAGGATGTAAACAGGAGCATGGCTGACAGCCATCTTAATTAAGGTTAAAGAGAACATGCCATGTGATTTCATCTTAACATGGCCACAAGGCATAAAGAAACAAGTGTAAAACTTTGTTCTAATAAGCTCTCTATCATTGTATCTCCTTTTAGACCAAGGAAGCAACAAATCTCAAGTATTTTGAACTGGTATGGACTTTTGTATGATGATAAGTTTTTTTTTTTTTCTTGTAGTTCTATTATTATTATTATTATTTATAATTAATTCACTTTATATCCTGCTTGTAGCCTCCTCCCTCATCTCCTCCCAGTCCACCCTCCCTCCCTCTTCCTCCCCTATCTCTCTTCCCTAGTCCAATGATTGGGGAAGTCTTTCTCCCCTACTGTCTGACCCTAGTCTATCAGGTTCCATAATGACCACCTGGATCCTCTTCCTTTGTGGGCTGATTAGGTCACTCCACCAAGGAGGAGTGATCAAGGAGCAAGCAACTTGATCCATGTTGCTTGCAAGCAAGCAAGCAAGTCCATGTCAAATGCTGTCTCTTCTCCCCTTTCTAGAGGACCCACGTGGAGACTGAGCTGTGTATGAGCTACATCTGAGCAAGGAGGCTGGGTCCTCTCTATGGGACCTCATGAAACTGAGAAGCTTCTGTAAAGGAAAGGACACTGTCACCAGAACAAAACAACACCTACAGACTGGAAAAAGATCTTCACCAACCCTACATCTGACAGAGGGCTAATATCCAGAATATACATATACAAATACATACATACATATATATATATATATACATACATACATATATATATATCAAGAAACTAAACACCAAAAAACCAAATAATCAAATTAAAAAATGGGATACAGAGCTAAACAGAATATTTTCAACAGAGGAATATTGAATGACAAAAAAAAAACAAAAACAAAAACAAAAAAACCCACTTAAATTCTCAATGTCTTTAGTCATCAGGGAAATGAAAATAAAAGCGACTCTGAGATTCCATCTCACACCCATCAGAATGGCTAAGATAAAAAACTCAAATGATCACATATGCTGGAGAGGATATGGAGAAAGGGGTACCTCCTCCATTGCTGGTGGGAGTGCAAACTTGTACAACCACTTAGGAAATCAATCTGGTGCTTTCTCAGAAACTGAGAAGAGCTCTACCTCAAGAAACAGCTATACCACTCCTGGGCATATATCTGAAAGATGCTCAACCATACAGCAAGGAGATTTACTCAACTATGTTCACAGCAGCTTTATTTGTAACAGCCAGACTCTGGAAACAACCTAGATGTCCCTCAACTGAATCATGGATACAGAAATTGTGATACATCTACACAATGGAATACTACTGTGTTACAGCTATTAATAACAAGGAAATCATGCTTGCTTCAGCAGCATATATACTAAAATTGGAATGATACAGGGATTAGCATGGATCCTGCACAAGGATAACATGCAAATTCGTGAAGTGTTCCATATTTTTTTAAAAACTGAGCCCTGGGGCCCTGAAGAGAATGATACCCCAACCAAGGGCAATGAATGGAGAGGACCTAAAACCAGGTTCAGATGTCGCCCACAGACTCCTTCTCCAAGTAGGGTCCCAAGTAAGGGGAGCAGGAACTTTCTCTGGCATGAATCCAGTGGCAGGTCTTCTGATCACCTTCCCCTGTGGGGGACAGTCTTGCCAAGCCTTGCCAAGAGGAAGATGATGCAACTAGTTCTTATGAGACCTGGTAGGTTAGGGTCAAATAGAAGGAAAGGAGAACCTCCCCTATCAGTGTACTAGGGGAGGGGCATAAGGGGAGAAGATGGAGAGTGGGATTGGGAGGAGATAAGGGAGGGGGCCACAGCCTGGACACAAATTGAATGAATTGTAATAAATGATAATAAAAACATTTAAAAAAAAAAAACAAGGAAACCATGAAATTTGCAGGTAAATGTATGGAACTAGAAAAGATCAACCTGAGTGAGGTAATCCAGAAGCAGAAAGACATACATGGTATATACACACATCTAAGTGAGTCTATTATATTATATTAGCCATACAAAATAGGATAAGCATACAAAAAGCTATAATCCTAAAGAAGCCAAACAACAATGAGGCTCCTAGGGAAGATGCTTAATTTTCATTCAGAAGGAAAAACAGAATAAACACAAGAGGTACTTGAAGAGAGGAAACAGGATGGGAGCCTATCAGAGATATCTCCCAAAAGACTTCACCCAATGGGAGAGTGAAGCAGATCCGCTCACAGCCAATCTCGGGACAGAATGCAGGGAGTTTTATGGAAAAGGGGGGATATAGAAGGACCCAGAGGAGGCAGGAGCCCCACAAGGCCTAAAAAGCTGGGCCCAGAGGAGACTGCAGAGAATGATGATAAAAATTTAAGGTTATATTTGTTACAACATACTGTACATGTGTGATTCAACTCTAGTTTAAGATATATTATACATGATGATAAAAATTTAAGGTCATAGAGGTCTGCTCAAGACTAACAGAAGCTAATTTGAGATATATGTCTAACACCTTATGTCTTTGCTATCCGTTCAGCACCACATTGCTATTTAGATAAGTAACAGCGTATGTCTGATAAATAAGGTATATTTGATAATCAATATTTATAAAATCCTAAGGTCTACTGAGGTTCATAAGTTATGTTTGTGTAGCTTCTTTATCTTTGCTCACTTTAAGCTTTAGCTATTTGAATAAACTCAGCCATACAAAAATCCGCAATATTCTATAATGGTGCAATATAAAAGGATCAGTTAAGCTGTCAGTCTTTTTATGAACTGTATCTATGATTGAAAGTTTTATTTTGATACTACAAGAGCTTCAATTTAACATTGTTATTTTTTAAGGCTAACAGGGATGTAATGCAAAGTCTTAGTCTTAGGAAAACTAACTTATTGTAAACTATTAAGGAGAATTAATAAATGTAAATTAATGGTCAGTCACGTCATAAATGATCAGATTCTCTAATGTGTTCAGAACTATGATGTAGATATGGTAAGCACTAATGCAATCAATTATAGAAGCAGCTTTATTTAACTAGAAACAAGCAATGTTTCTTTAGTCATAGATGGCCCTCAAAACTTTTCAAAGATATGTTGAATATTATAATTAATGCTTACTAAACACGTGTCCCATGATAGAAATGCCAGCTCCTGGCAGCTGCCCTTACATCTTCTCCATTAAAGCTGATGATAGGCATAGACAAACTTCCAATTGGAGCTTGCTTTAAATGGGGCAAAGGCAGCCACTGGTTGAAAAACTGCTCTTCCCCTCACCCACCAAGGGGGCTCTATCCAAACTAGACAAGAAGGGAGTTAATTGCTCCACATTGCCTAGGAAAAGGGAGCAATGCCCCAACATTCCTTTTCCACAGGAAAGTCTGTTGGATCTTCTGGACCTGGCAGCTCAAGACTGATTGTGCTCTGGGACCTCTACTTCCAATGAATACCTGAGAACCTAGCTTGACTGCCCAGGTAGCCAGTATGTCTCTGTCATTTTTAGAAGATTTGGAAGGTGATTGGGCTCTATTTCCTTATTACTCATATGAAATTTGTCCTTCTCAAATATTTGATGATTGATGATAAGGCTAGTTATAGTTTTGTCAGTTTAGCAGCAGAAATCAAATCTTCAGTTGCCTTCCCAGTTCTGTTCATATGTAAAACTCAGGCCTCACTTTCTGCTTCTCGGTATAGACATAGTTTACCTTGCTACCAGACTCTAAAAGAAGATATGCTTACAAGGCAGATTTCAGTAAAACTTTGACTATTTTATTTAAAGTAACTGGCTTTATAATGACTGTTCTCAGTAATCAAGCACCTGTGTCTCATGGTGGATGATTAGGAAAAAAAGGTGTAAAGTTTGTATAAGGTATGTGAATAAGAAAGCTTGAGTTGTGAAGATCTCACAAAATGTTTTGGCTATGTAAATGCAAGTTGTAAGTCTGAGGATGTGAAGGCTTTGGTTGTGAGAGTCTCAGAAGGTATTTTGATGTGTGGATGCAATTTGTGAGGGTATAAGAAGGTGGCTTAAGGTATATAAAAAATGGTTCAGGTTTCTTACCCTCTCTATGCTACTGTTATATTAAAACCTCAAAAGTTCAGAGTTTTGATATAAACCAGTGGAGTTCTAATAAGCTATTAATCTAGCTCAGGTAAGCACTGATTACTATTATCATAGCTACAAGCTCACGATTTTAAATTTCCTATCATTGTCTTCTAAGTATAGTCTTAAAAGTGCTTCTCATTGTGCTAAAAATGCCCTTCTAATCTATACAACCTCAGTCTTCTCCAAAGAGGAAGGAGTCTTCATGCTTTAAACCCCAAGTCATTTGGAGTGCCCAAGCTTCTACTCTGATTCAAAGGTGTGAGCCTACGCTGTGGATTTCTGTACAGATTACAAACAATGGTAACGCTGACATATCTAAAACTTATCTCTTCTTGTAAACTTAAAAAATGCTTATGAGCTTCAGGGTATAAGGTTGAACCCACATCTCACGGGTCAAATTAAACCATTATCAGTCTACAGCCTGTTTCCCACCTGCCTGTTCTGCCTTTGCCTGCGGGTGGTCTCTCTCTCTCTCTCTCTCTCTCTCTCTCTCTCTCTCTCTCTCTCTCTCTCTTTCTATCTCTCTCTCTCTCTCTCCTCTTGTCTTTGGACTCTCCTCCCCCAACTACCAGGATCATAAGCCTAAATGTTTCAAATGTACACTTAAATCTTTTTCTGTAAACTTCTTATCTTTACTTTCTTTCCCTAGTTTGTCTGTCCCAACAGATTTCAAGTCAGCTGCAGAAACTTCCAGCACCAGCTCAAGGTGTTCCCTTGTGTCTACATCATCAAAGTGGCTAGTCCCAGATGGTCCATTCTCACAAACTGCTCCAACTGCTTTCTATATGGCCCTAGCCCCAGATGGTTTTGCAGAGCTGGACAGTAAGAAAAACACCCTGCTCTCTAGAACATGGCCAACATTTCAGCTTTCTTGGGTCCCCAAAGATGTAGATGCAGCCGAACAGTAGCAAGCAATGTAAAGAGCACTGGGCCCCATCTGTGCCTCACCAATCATTCCCTCCTATTTTCTCACCTTAAAAAAAATGGAAGGATGTTAGAAACCAAGGGTCTGTCCAGCTCACCATAGAACCAGCAGCCACACCATCACCAAGCACCAAAGGAGATACTTTAAAAAGTCTCCACCAACATGGCCCACTCTCTCGCTCTGCCTGTCTTTCTTTCTCACTCTCTATGTCTCTGTCTCTCTTGTCACTACTCAGAGGTGACTCTGATCCTCCCAAACACATTTCTTGACAAGATATTTTGTGTTGTATGATCTCTATGCCATTTCCCCATCCACCAAAGTACCCATCCACAGCTAAACTTTATCACGTATCCCCTTAAACACATATGTATACGCTTAAACACACACCCTTACACTTCAACATTTCATATCCTATTCTATCCATTTCACAAATACTGAATTATTCTCTTCATCACTTATTATTCCTAGGCTGAAGAGATAAGCCTTGATCTTTAACCAGTCATTTCTCCTTTTTAAACTGTTTTACAATCCATAAAATAAATTCTTGCACTGAATTATTCCATATGATGCTGGATTATGTCTGCTGTATCTACAATGTACTTCATCCAAAGATGTACCTGCTCTTATAAAGTAAGAGCAAGAGAGATGGAGAGCAGAGAGAAGCAGAGAGGCAGGGAGGGAGAGGAAAAGGGGAGAAATGTTCATTCAAATGTTTTCAAGCAGGTTAGGATAGTATTCATTTACGCTGAGAAAGACTGTCAGAAAGCTGAATTTTGAATCCAATGTAGTATTTGATTCACTGAAATTATGATTTGTTTTCTCAGAGTGTATTATATTTTAATAGGAATTGCACTTTTAAAAATGTGTGGGTTAAAGAATTTTCCCAAGCCCATCAAATGTTACTTCATCTTCTATTACCAAGTAAATCTGTAGAATACTTTCTTAATATTTCAACTTGTACACTTTCTAAATGGATGATTAATTGAAACGGAAGCTGCAGCAAACTTATTTTGAGAAGATGGCATTTGATTAAAATAGAAATAAGTAGGAAATTGCCTCATCTTAAAGATGCTATTCAAAGTGACATGCTACCTAACTATGAGTAGCAAATCACTAGATTTATTCGTTCTACTTTAAAGAAGCATAGTATAAAATATAGCATTTAGAAATTAAAAAATGAAATGATGCATGAAAGACCCTTAGATATATTGTTAAAGCACTTTCTCAAAAGAAAGGTTCAGCTCATTTGTATTTGACAGGATCTGAAATCAAAAATGATTGAATACAATACGTTAGGATATCAATAGGAGTTATGTGTGACAGGTGGAGAGTTTAATTCAACAGAAGCTAAGGCAGAGTATGGAATGACCAGTGTGGTTAAAACTACTGCCCACAAGGACAGACCACTTAAAAATCCAAGTTATAATGTCTCTCGGTTGACCAATATTCTTGAATAAAGATGAATTTTAATGTTTACCTTAAGCAGCATGCTAAAATGACATATAAGAATAAAAATTAAGTTTTTTCTTGATCACTTTGTACCAAATAAGCTTTACCATTCCTCAGCAGACTTAAGAGTGAAGCAAAGGTGAAAGAGCTTAGTATTATTTGTGCATTAATATAGAAAACCGGTAATAAACATGTGCAGAAAAATTATTCAAAATCATTTTCTTTCTATTAAGTGAATAATACAACAGTCTTTCAAATGTGCATTCCTGAGCGTATTTGCTAGTTCAGGTAAAGCTGATCTCAAATGTGAATGAATAGTACAATAGTCTAATTGCCACATGAGTCCTTCTTTGATGGCAAAATGACCATAAGAAGATTATCCAGAGTTATATCCCTCCAATTTTATGAGGGAAAATAAGGAAACTGTGGCTGTCAGTTTATTTAAGCAAAGGTCTGCACATTCCTGTGGAAATCATTTTGGGCATTTGCATCTAATTCAGCATCTTGTTGGGAGGGATGAATCATTTTGATGCAAAAGAAATGACAGACACTGACAAATCTTTCTGTGGGCCCTAAATGTCAATGTCTTATAGAGATAGCTTTGTATAGGAGCTGCTGTCTCTGTTGGAACCAAGCAAATTCAGCAAACAGGAGAAAGATTCTTGGCTCTTTATCATGCAAAGGCTGACCTGGCCTGGCCTGGCCTGATTAGATGTACAGAGTCAGGGTTCATACAAATACAGAATGGAATAAAGCAACATTTTTGTGTGTGTGAAAAGATCTCTTTGAGGTGGCCTAGGTGAGTACCCACATTGTTAGGCAGTTCTATGAAATCATTTGAATAAGCATTTCTCCCCTCCCTCTCCCCCTCCCCCTCCTCCTCTATCTTCCTGCCGCCCTCTAGTCCTCTCTGCCTCTCCATCTCTATTGCTCTTATTTTAATGAGAGCAGGTGCACCTTTGGATGAAGTAAGTACATTGTAGATACAGCAGACCTAATCCAATATTGTATGGAGTAATTCAGTGTAAGAATTCATTTTATCATCACACTTAAAAAAATAAGGTTAAAACATATCAACACTCACACACAGACAAAGAATAAAGTCTCCACCTCATTGCAAGACTGAGTTATAAAACTCTTTTAATAAAAGGCTCACAAATCCTTCTACCAAGGAGATAGGCTGTGCTTCTCTTCTTCTCCCAGTTCTCTCGGTCTCTCTGTTCCAAGCTCTTAAACTTTTTTTTTTTAATTTCATATACTTAATGATAATGATCAATTTATGGGCTAGTATCTCATACCCAAGGTGCCATGATAGACTTAAAAAATATAAACACTCATTACCTTCTATTTTGAGGTTATGTGTAAAAGTTCTACATTTTTAGACATATTTCATTTCAATATGATTTGTGCCTCTGAGTTATTACAGAAAACAATAATACAACCTACATTTCAAAGAATTCAAAGAAAGCATTGAGAAATGTGTTAAACCTTAAGGAGATATGTATGTTTAAATTGATTGAAAATTATATAATATATACATATATTGAAATATCATGTCACTTCAATTTTTACTTTTATTTACTTATAGTAGGGGGATAGGTCATATCCTGTATTCCAGGCTGACCCAGGGCTCATCTCAATCTTTCAGCCTCAGCCTTCCTAACTCTGGGACTACAGGTGGATGACACCTCTCTCAAGAAAAAAAAAATTATCTTTTTACAAACAGGTAAAAAACATAAACAGGAAGGACAGCAAACTTCATGAAGAAAGTGTTTGAGACCTTCCTGTTAGGGTCATTTATTGTAATGCTAATGCTTTCCAAATAACCATTGGAAATCTGTGCTTAATGTGTGTTCTGGGGTGCACAGTGAACACTGAAGCATGCTTGAAGGGCCCTGGAAGTTGTTCTCTCGTTTTGTTCAGAGGTCTTTGAAATTTTTGACAAACGTACCCTCAGCTGATCTCTAAAAAACTGACTTGCAGGCTTAATAATAACTTCTTCTTTTTTTGTAAGTTACGCTCCCCGAGGCACAGGTAAAAGCAAACTGATTCTAATATACTATCCCTGGGCTGATGAGCCCCTGAATCATCTCTTCCATCCTTTGACTCGGAAGATTCCATAGGTCTTCTATAACATATTTGTGAAAGCTATACTTATTCTTGTGATAAATGTTAATTATATATTTAACTTACTGAAGAGGATATAAATTTAAAATCAAGGAGCCAATTTTATGAGAAAGTGGGAGGCATCACAAATAGAGGCTTTTATTATCTTTTATTACAATTTATTCAATTTGTATCCTGGCTGTGGCCCCCTCCCTCATCTCTTCCCAATCCCACCCTCCCTCCCTGTTCTCCCCTTATGCCCATCCCTCATCCATATGACTCTAGCCTTCCATATGACCCTAGCCTATCAAGTCTCATCAAGTCTGGTTGCACTGTCTTCCTCTGTGGCCAGGGAAGGCTGCTCCCCCCTCAGGGGCAGGTGATCACAGAATCAGCCCCTGAGTTCACGTCAGAGAAAGCCCTGTTCCCCTTACTAGGGACCCCACTTGGAGACTGAGTCTATGGACTATATCTGAGCAGGGGTTTTAGGTTCTCTCCATGCATTGTCCATGGTTGGGATATCCTTCTCTTCATGGCCCTCAGGGCTCATGTTTTGCTCTCTCTCTCTCTCTCTCTCTCTCTCTCTCTCTCTCTCTCTCTCCTTTTGGAGTTCCTGTCCCTTTCAGGTCTTTCTATCTCCCCCTTCTTTCATAAAATTCCATGCATTCTGCCCAAATTTTGACTATGATTAGATGTGACGACTATAACATTAAAAATTGGGAAAGAGAACAACTCTAAAATATCTGGCATCTTATTTTGCATGAATTAATTGGATTTAATTTTATTTTTGTTCTTGTTTAGAAATAACCTAAACAGGAAATTTTGGAAGGTGGTATGTTGTTTTGACTAGGAATGCTCTCCCTAGATTCATGTGTTTGAATGCTTGGCTCATAGTGAGTGGCACTATTAGAAAGTGTGAACTTTTTGGAGCCCATATGGCCGACTGAAGGAAGTGTGCCACTGTGGAGGCAGGATTTGAGGTCATATATATTCAAGCTATATGCAGTGTGGCACACAGTCTCCTTATGCTGCCTGCAGATCAAGATGTAGAACTTTTAGCTCCTTCTCCAGCACCATGTATGCTGCCATTCTTTCTACCATGACAATAATGGGCTAAAGCTCTGAAACTGACTGTAATGTTTCTGTAATGAAACTGTAACCCAATAAAATGTTTTCTTTTATAAGAGTTGCTATGGTCATGATGTCAATTAACAGCAATAAAAACCCTAAGACAGATGGATAAGCAAATTTTGTATATAAAAGGATAGGTAATTTTACTCAAATGAGAAGACATTGATAAATGTAAATTTTCAGCTCTACTTTACCAGTCCTCTTAGTTAAAATTAGGTGTACTCTGTCTTATCCCATAAAATCTGGATTGTAAGGTTACTAATCATTATCTAATTAATCATAAGGGTCAAGAGTATTCACCAGAAAGTCAAGGAATATCTATGATGGCCTTGTAAGTACCAAGTACAAAACATTTTTCTGAAATAAACAAAAAGAAGGTATAATATCACATTGATAGCTTTGTACTGTTAGAGACATTTTACGTCAATCAGTTTAGCTTTAAAACGTTGCAGACCAATTGGTACCCATACATAGAATAAACTCTGCAGGAACTGCGTTTAGCTTTAGACCTTTTGGGTATAAACACTTAGAGTGTTGTTGATTTGTATTTTCTTAACGGGAGTTACTTTTAGAAAAAAAAAAGAAGCTTATAATCAGTACATAGTAATCAGTACATAAATGATATCAAGACTTCTGAGAAGGAAATGGAAGGAAAACTACCCATTCCGGGAAAAGAAATTTGTGGTAGTTATTTTCTCTGGAGCCAACTCTGATAATAATAAAGTCAATTTCCCTAATCACTTCACTGAATGGGAAGTTTAAATAAACACTTTTGGTTCTGGAAGGTAAGCACGGTGTACTGTTTGTGAATGTTCTTATTATGTCTGCACATTAACAATCATTTTACTTTACTGTTACTGCTAAAAAAAATGGAGGTCTTTGTGCTTTCTTAGTTTAATTTAAGATGTAATAAAATACAAGTCTACTTAAAACAATCAAATAGTTTATGACAAGTTATTTAGTTTAATGATCACCATTTGGGCTTCTCATTTTCTGTTTGGTTTACTAACTAATGCCAGAATATGCAGCACCCCCTCAGCTGTGGCATGAAAAGTTCAATGAAATCTAAAAGAACTTTGTAGTAGGACTTTTTTCTTTTTTCTCCTCATAAAAGTCATTTCTTAATTCAGACATTTACCCCAATAGTTAATAATCCTTTAAAGGGCTGCCTGGAATCCTTATGGAAGAAGAAGGAGATAGAAAAACCTTGAGGGGACAGGAACTCCATGAGAAGACCAACAGAGCCAAAAAACCTGGTCTTAAAGGGCCCTGCAGAGACTGATAATCCAACTAAGGATCATGCATGAAGAGGACCTAGACCCCTTGTTCAGAGGAAGCCCATAGGCTGTTCAGTTTCCAAGTGGGGTCCCTAGTAAGGGGCACAGTGGCTGTCTCTGGCATGAACTCAGTGGCAGGCTCTTTGATCACCTCCCCCTGGGGGGTGCAACAGAAGAAGATGGTGCAGCTAGCCTTGATGAGACCTGATAGGCCAGGGTCAGATAGAAGGGGAGGAGGACTGCCCTATCAGTGTACAAGCAGAGGGGTATAGGGGGAGAAGAGGGAGGAGGCAGGACTGGGAGGAGATAAGGGAGGTGCTGCAGCAGGTTACCAAGTGAATAAATTGTAATAAATAAATATATAAATAAAATTAAATTAAGGCAAAAAAAGTAAAGCCTGCATATGGTACAACATTCTTTGTTGAGAAAGATTTGTTTTGTTCAAATAATTATTTCTGGCTAAATCTAGTCTCCCCTTGATGTATACAAACTCATTTCATGTTAAAAATCATAAAAAGCAAAATGAATATTATGTAAAATAATGAACACTAAACCGTACAACTCAAAAACACTGTGTTTGTGAATTCAGAGAGTGTAACACTAGTCTGAAATGTCTTTCTCCGGATTATACAGCCTGAATTCATTTTATAACAGAAAATAGCTTTTCGTTGTAGAAAAGTCATGTTAGGTGGAAATAAAGTATAATTTAAGTGGTTTTTAAACCTGCCATACTAATGTTTGATGACGGGTATATGAAAAGATGTGCACTGGGCCAGCACTGGCTTCCTGAATTCCACCGGAAGTTCTCATCTTCCTCCTAACAGCACCTCACATTATCAAATTGTTCAACCTACTTCATGATCTAGTTCCCGAAAGCAAGTGAATCCACTTGATGTTTCTCTCTAAGTTACATGATCTCAACTGCCCATATTAATTCAAGATCTTACTCTTCAAAGGGATCTTCTGTGTGAAGTTAGTTCTTCGCGGAATATAAAAAGAAAATGTAATACAGCATTTCCATGAATTTTAGCTTCACCGAGTCTCTTTCAAAATTATGTAATAGATCCTGTCTGTAAACAACCAGAAAAATAAAAGGATGTAATACGTTCCCTCTACTTGTATTTTCAATCTCACTTTATAAAATAAGATCTGTGTCAAATACGAATACAGAAAAGCTATAAAATAGGGGTGATTAATGCCCACTTTTGTAATAGTGTCTAACCCAACAAAATTATTATAGTCCTTGAAAGGGAATTCTTTAGAAATGTTAGAAATCTCACAAACAAAATAATAAAGATAATTCTGTTTAATATTGGAAAACAGTTATAGTATATATTCAGTATATATTCCTGTGTTCTGCTTTAGCTCTATTGCTATATAGAGCAATATATTCATGTGCCAGTGTATTTATGTATCAATATATAATCTGTCTACATATTTATCTTAGTTAGTTAAAATACATCTGTAGAGCCACAAAATTTATAGTATGTTTCTATTTTTTCCAATTTAATTATCTAAACAGCATCACTACATTATATATAATACATGAATATGATTCATTATTAAATATTAAACATTGGTACAAAAATTAAACTAACAAAGTTGTATCATATTTAATATTCAGAATTAACAACTGATATTATATTGACTACTATATCAGATAAAGATGCACTGAAAAACACAGATGAATGTCTCGATAGTATATTTTTAAACATGTTTTTATATGTTTATGTTTTACCTAATATTTGAATTATTTTCAAATTTTCTTAAAAAGTAAAGAAAATATACCAAATGAAAGATTTTTTTAATCCAAGAAATAACACATTTATGCAAAAGCAATAAAACCTTATTGTTAATAGCCAGAACCTGGAAACAACCCAGATGTCCATCAATGGAGGAATGGATACAGAAATTGTGGTTTTTACACAATGAATACTACTCAGCAATCAAAAAGGAGGAAATCATGAAATTTGCAGGCAAATGGTGGGATCTAGAAAAGATCATTCTGAGTGAGGTATCCCAGAAGGAGAAAGACAAACACGGTATATACTCACTTATATAGATCTACAAGATATGATAAACATAATGAAATCTATACACCTAAAAAAGATAATCAAGAGAGTGGACATGGGGTAAGATGATCAATCCTCATTTAGAAAGACAGATAGGATGTGCATTGAACGTATGACAGGAGTCTACTGAAGGCATCTGAAAGACTAACTAGCCGTGTTTTCAAAGCAGATACAAAGACTTATAACCACACCTTTGGCAGAGTATAGGGAATCATATGAAAGAAGGGGAGTTAGTATGCTGGGGAAAGGATAGGAACTCCACAAGGACCAAATATATCTGGGCACAGGATATTTTCTGAGACTGACATTCAACCAAGGACCATGTATGGATATAACCTAGAACCTCTGCTCGGATGTAGCCCATGGTAGCTTAGTAACCAATTGGTTTCCCATAGTAAGAGGAACAAGGACTATTTCTAACAGGAACTCAATGGCTGGCTCTTTGACCTCCCCACCCCCAAGGGAGGAGCATTCCTGTTAGGCCACAGAGGAGGACTTTGCAGCCAGTCCTGAAGATACCTGATAAAACAGGGTCAGATGAATGGGGAGGAGGTCCTCCCTTATCAGTGGACTTGGAAAGGGGCAGGGAGGAGATAAGGGAGGGAGGGTGGGAGAGGGAGGGAATGAGGGAGTGGGATAAAGCTGGGATACAGAGTTAATAAAATATAACTGATAAGAAAAAAATAAAATTATTAAAGAAAAAGTAAAAGGAGAAAAAAAAACCTTATTGTTTAAATAATGTTTAATTCAGTATTCACCACTGCCAAACAAAATTATGAGTGCATTACATTACATTGCATTTTATGTGCATTAGTTTATTCCCATGGAGAATTATCTTTACTATAAAGATGTAGACCACAGAGTTAATGTGATCCAGGAAATGTTCTGTTTGCTTGGATTCTAAAGTTTAGAACCAGATTTATTTTATGCAGTTACAGGAAAAATGTTGACAGAGGTTTCTTGGATATATCCTGCTGAGTTTTATAAACTGACTTTAGATGTGATTTTATAATCAGTACAGAATTGCACAGGAAGTGTGGACAAAGCACTGGACTTTGCTTGCTTGTAGGTGTCAGTCCTCAGCTCTGTCAGAAATCATCAGCGTTTCCCCATTCCAGAAAAAAAGAATCCTAGTCTATAACCACAACAGCCTCTCCAAAAAGATGGTTAGAGTGGCACTGGATATGGTGTCCTCGTCAGGTATTCAACTCCATAAAAGAGAGCAGAAAGGAATGAGATCTTTAAAAATTGTAGTCAGGACCCTGTTTACAATCTCCAGATCTTATTTTAACTATGCATTGCACAAGCTATATGTGACAATGAGCTTGGCAATTCCACTCTGTCAGCTTCAACATAGTCAAATGAACCAGATATGAAAATAATGGCACAGAATGACAGCAGTTCCTACACAATAAAATCTGCTTACCATTGAAAAGGTGTTCATTCTGTTGAGAACTGGACTAGCAGATCTGCAAACAATCAATGTTTTACAAGGGAGGAAATAACAGACAGCTACAACAAAATTCAAACAGATTATTATGTTGATCCTAATCAATGTATTTGTACTTCATGGCTAGTGACTCTGAGTTTTCCATTCATATAACACAAAACATACCTTTTTCAAATACTAGGTATATTTTCATTTTCAATCCTCTGTTATTCACTGGCAATTGATAAGCTTAAATATGAGTTTCTCTTTGTAATAAAGTAACTATAGAAATATATTGATCATTTCATGTCTAAAAAGTTTCATTTTTTCCGAGTTAGTTCAAAAACTTGGATGTACATTAGGCTTGGAATTCACCAAGCTACATCATTTTTAAATGTTCTCCAAGTTGAATGATGATTCATCACACATCTCTGAGCATATCACATATTATTATAACATGAGAAACATTACTGACCCTGATTTATTGTTTTAAGCATACAAATTAATCACAAGCAAAACAACCACAGGAAAAATATCTTTGACACAATTGACAAAAATCATAGTTTTATGCTATACATTAAAGAATATCATTTAATTATCAGTTAACAATTTATGTGATACTAATCTTTGTGAAATAAATAGAATTTTTTAAAATAAAGAAAATGTACATACCTCATCTATACCATCATGTTAGAGGAAGCTTTAGCATGGACGAGGTTGGAGCAAAGATTAGAAGGTGATGGGAATGAATAACTGAGATATGGCAGCAAGGACTGACACAATGGCCTGGGAATGCAAATGAAAATACTAGTCCCAGATGTGTTTTAGAGTAAAGGGGTAGCAGAATTTTGAGGATTGTTAAGAGAGATAAATAACAGTCTATAGATACAATGCAATTCCCATCAAAATACCAAAACAAACCTTGAGAGAATAATTTTCAACTTCATTTGGAAAAAAAACAAAAAACAAACAAACCTTAAAAAAACCAGAATAACTAAAACAAGCTTATACAATAAGAGAACTTTTGGAGGTATCTTGATCCTTGACTTCAAGCTGCCCTACGGAGAAATAGTAATGCACTGGCATTACAATGGAATCAATGGTCAATAAATGGAACTGGTCAATCAATGGAATCAAATCAAAGACTCAGAAATAAACCCACACATCTATGGACACCTGATTTCTGATAAAGAAGCCAAAAACATATAGTGGAATAAATAGCATCTTCAACAAATGATGCTAGTCTAACTGGATGTGCACATGTAGAAAAAAATGCAAATAAATCCACTTTTATCACCCTGAACAATACTCAAGTACACGTGGATTAAAGATCTCAACAACAACAAAAACAGAAACCCTAAATCTATTAGAAGAGAAAGTGGGAATCAGCCTTGAACTCACTGGCACAAGAGATGATTTCCTGAACAAACAAACAGCTCCGACTTTAAAAATCAACAATTAATCAATGAGATCTTATGAAACTGAAAAACTTCTCTAAGGCAAGGAATACTTGTCAACAGAACAAAAATGGCAGCCTACAAACTATGAAAAGATCTTCACTAACCCTACATTTGACAAAGGGTTGATATCCAAAATATATAAAGAACTCTCAAGAAATTAAACAACAACAAATCAAATAATCCAATTTAAAAATGAGGTACAGAACTAAAAAAGAATTTTCAATACAGGAATCTCACATGCCCAAGAAGCACTTAAAACAAATGCTTATCATCCTGAGTCCCCATGGAAAGGCAAATCAAAGGACTCTGAGATTCCATCTTAGAATGTCTAATATAAAAAATTCAGGTAGATATTTCTGAAATAAGCTGTAGACCTACCAAAGGTTGGCTCCAAGGAGGATATGGGAGTGACGCAAGCTGAGACCTCTAGTAGTAGGGGTGATGAAAACTGAAGAGGTCACCCTCTAACCAGACAGGACTCCTGGTGGAGGGAGATGGAACACCAATCCACACACACAATCTTTGACCCAAAATTTATCCTGCCTACCAGATATGCAGGGATAAAGATAGAGCAAATAGATCAGAAATGGTGGAAAAATCCAATAATTCCCTGGCCAAAGACTGGGCAGAGCACAGGGAGACTTGTGGAAGAGTAGGGAAAAGGTTAAAAGGACCCGGAAGGGACAGGAGGTTCACAAGAAGACCAACAGAGACAACTAACCTGGACCTGGGATATGGGAGGCTGTGGAGCTTGAAACATCAACCAAGGACCATTCATGGAATAAATCTAGGTCCCCTATACAGGGAAACATAGACACAGACACACACACACATATATGGGTAACTTGGTCTCGTGTGGGTACCCTAGTAAGGGGAGCTGGGACTGTCTCTGACCTGGATTCTGCATGCTTTTCTATCACGTATCCCTGGTGGGGCTGCCTTGCCAGGCCACTATGGAAAAGAATGCGATCAATCCTGATGTTACTTGAAGTCCTGGGATGGGTTAGTGTGTGTGTGCTTGTGTGTGTGTGTGTGTGTGTGTGTGTGTGTGTGTGTGTGTGTGTGTTTGTGTGTGTGTGTGTGTGTGTGTGTGTGTGTGTGTGTGTATGTGTGTGTGTGTGTGTGTGTGTGTGTGTGTTTGTGTGTGTTGGTGAGATGGGTGGGTGGAAGGCTTTCTTGAGGTGTAGTGGGAGGAGATGGGATAAGGGGGAGGGAGAGTGAGACCAAGAGAAGAGGAAGATGGGGACTATGATTGAGATGTTAAGTGAACAACTAAATAAATAAAATTTAAAGTTAAAAAATGAGGGGTAGAGAAGAGAACGGTAACTATAGGATTTTCAATTGTGAAGAAGAATTGAGGCAATAACATTCATATAAATAGAAAGCAGTATAATTTTTCTTGAAAGATGACAACTTCAGGTACAAAAAAAAATTAATTAAAAGGCTCAAACTCACTTAAAAACAACAGTTTCAGATTAGGCTGTTTTAGTAATGTCACAACTGTAGTTTTCCCAAGATCCATGACTCCACTAACCTTGGAAGGTTGGTTAGGTTTCCTGTAGCATTGTTCTCTTAGGCCTAGAGGGTTTTAAATCCAGTTAGAGGGAGATATTGGTTACCATCAAGGTACGCATACTGCTAATGTACCCATAAGTTTATTGTACTGTGCTGGTCATTGATGTGGTTCATAGGAATCATAACTGGGTTTATTGCTTCCCTCCTTTGAAAGCTTGATTGATGCCTTATGGTACTATGAAAGATAGAAGGCATTAATATCTGTTACAGCTCAGGGACCTCTTTTGGGTGTCTTTAGCAATAGAGACTTGCTTTCTACCTTTGGCGCGCACCCAAAGATACATTTAGCCTTTTCCCCTCATCAGGAAAACTTCCCTTTGCAATAGATGGAGATTATTACAGCAAACCACACCCAATCAAAAAGCAGAGTTTTGAATCCCACTCTAATAGATATATCTACAAACCACACACACACCTAAGGCTCAGGAAACACTTCAGAAGACGGGACAGAAAGATTTGAAGAGCAAGGCACTCAGGGAGTTTGCTGTGAGACTTGTTTCCTAGTAACGTCAGAAGCTATACCCATAAAAATCTCCACAAGGAGAGCAACAAAACCAAAAAATCTGAGCACAGGAGTCTTTCCTGGGACTGATACTCCAACCAAGGACTATGCACGGAGATAACCTAAGACCCCTGCTCAGATGTTGCCCATGGTAGTTCAGTATCCAAGTGGGTTCCATTGTAATAGAAACAGGGACTGTCTCTGATGCGAACTGATTGGCCTGCTCTTTAATTACCTCCGCCTGAGGGGGAAGCAGCATTACCAGGCAACAGAAGAAGACAATGCAGCAACTCTTGATGAGACCTAATTGACTAGGATCAAAAGGAAGAAAAAAAAGACCTCCCCTATCAGTGGACTTGGAGAGGGGCATGCGTGCAGAGGGTGGAGGAAGAGAGGGATTGGGACAGGAGGAGGGAGAGAACCACAGGGGTGATACAAAGTGAATAAAGTGTAATTAATAAAGAAGTAAAAATAATCTGACCCCAACAATTGCCTCAATATGATCTGATTAAGTACAACAGCAATAGCAATAGCATAGAGGATGAAGAAAGAGCCTGAGGCCTCAATCCTAGGTGAAGATCACAAGCAACTAAGGAACACTGAAAGGTGGCGAGAGAGCCTTCTCAGGCAAGAGTACATCAGTTTATTAACAAAATGTTGATCTCTGAAAACAGAAATACAGTGTTGCTATACAGACTGAAGAGGCTACAGTTAGGAGTATATATGTTAAAACACATCACACACACACACACACACATATTTATGCATGTAACAACAATTAATGTAAACAGAGGCCGTGAATTTGAAAGAGAGTAAGGAAGGGTATATGAGAAGTTTTGAAGGGAAGAAAGGGGGAAATGATATATCTATACAATGCCAAAAATAAAATCATAAAAAATGATCGAAGATTATGTTTTATGTGGACAAAAGAGGTTTGAATCAAAGTCAAGAGTTGAATAATGAATGAGTGACAAGATCCAGAAATGAGGCCAGCAAGAATCACACTATAAGTTTATTTAGATATATCTCTTTGATATTACATTTAACTCATATCACACATTAACTCAGCAAAGCAGGTTTCCTACCACAGAAGAAAATAGAAGCCACTGTGAACCTTTCTGAATTTAACATTCATTTTGAAATACTGGAATAATAAGCTATTAATTGCCAGCATTGTATTTTATTTGAGCAGGAAAATGTTCCTCCAGTTCACAATATCAGATTGCAGAATATTTTCCACTCCAGTCGCATTTACGAATTTCATCCCTGTTTCTAAAGATTTTTCAATTCAACTGTTTCCATTTGCACAGAATCATACCTAATGTATTTTTGCTTTCTCTGTACACACAAAAGAGAAAGTAGGAAAAGATTTGGACATGTGTGCCTCCCCTCTATTTACTCTATGAACCTCTCTTCTGAAGGATGCTTGCAGCAAGGCTGGGCAAATATCAGGACAGTTAAACCTAAAAAGGTGTGTTGCTCATCAGTGCGTGTTTGTTACATATTACTCTGTAGTGTGCTCATGTTGATGTCTGTCTATCTATCTGTCTATCTATCTATCTATCTATCTATCTATCTATCTATCTATCTATCTATCTATCTTCTTCAGTGAGTGTCACAGGCATTCATCTTAACTCTATTATGAAATTTATCTTCGACTGGCTTTTCAGAAGGAAAGAAAGGTGATTGCTAGAGATAATTACACCACAATGATAAAGGAGTTTTTCAGCATTGTAGATCTAGAATGTAAATCTGATATTTTCAAGAAATCACGGGATACTTTTATCAAAGGACTTTATATTTTATCACATTATTCAAAATAGAGTCTAATATCCCATTACATGAGTAAGAGACAATATATTCACTTTGGATGTGTTTCAGTACATGTTTTACAGGTTCTAAAAGAAAAATGACAACTCAACAATCAAAAGCTTTCTCTCAAATGTGTATGAAAAGTGATAGTTGGGAAAGCTGCCTCATTAATTAGCAGAGGAGATTTTGACATTTCCTTTTCATTAAAGAGGATGTGTTAATTGATCTGTTTTGGATGATAATATAATTGTAGCTTAAAATAACTCAAAAGAATAAGAAAAAAAATTGAATTAATCTTATCCAAACTAAATATATTTTATATTTACATAGAACTCTCCCAAGTTCTTGCTGTCAGGTAGTCATGGTGTACTTGTGCCTGACCTATCACTTCAATGTCAAAAGGATTGCAGGAGTCTGCCCTGCCTCTCTTCCTGCATCTCAGAGAGATGATGATGGATAGAACATTAAGGTCTGTTAAGAAAGGGGAAGAGAGGATGGCACTTTCTACACCTGGTTCTCAACCTCTTCTCTCAGGTTGTCCGAGTTTGATCAATTCTCCAGTGATCATCTAATGATCAATAACTGACATATTTGGGGAAAAAAAATCTAAGAATAAATTACTTGAGCTGCTTTTATCCTTGGCGAGTATAAAGCTTTAGATATTGTGTTTGCAGATACCAATATCTACAAATATGCTATTTCAGAAATTGCTGGGCTAAGAGAAATGATGCAAAATAATAGTGTAATTAGAAAATTTAATAGTTATAAAAATGTTACTGGAAGAGGTAGGTTCCTACAGAGATGTAGAAGAGAGATGTGCCTCCTCAGCACTGGCCATACTCCAATTATTCATATAACTATTTAGTTGTTATTCATGCAAAATTTCAGAAGACTGACTTCTACACCCACCTTATAGTTATGTATAGGTTATATATTTTACACACACACACACACACACACACACACACATATGTATATATGATTTTCACATGGCAAGTATATGTAGATGACACATTTCTGCCATGATTTCTGCTTCTGCAGATAACATCACTTCACTCTACAACCGTCATATTTCATACATTCTCTCTTTATATTTATTTACTTTTTCTAAAGATAGTTTTAATTTAGTTATTTTCAATCTATCATGGCTTGTAAAACTGAAGACACTATTACTGTAAGCAAAAGGTATAGTAACTTAGTAATTGGGTTGGCAGGTAAAATGCAATGTGAATGTCATGATGTAAGTACATTTGGGCTACCCAGTGGAAAAAAAATGTGTTCCTGAGAATAGAAAGTTGTTGGAGGAAGGTCCAAATGTGTTTCCAAATTCTGATTTAAATGCCTTGAGATCTACTTACCTCACTGCCATGGGCATTGTTATGAATGTTGAACTGTCTCCTGTAACTATGTGATAACAAGGAATGATCCCCAATTATCACTGATGAGCAAATAAAGATCATCCTGAGTGAGGTATCCCAGAAGCAGAAAAATACACATACTATCTACTCACTTATAAGTGGATATTAGACATATAATATAGGACCAACATACTAAAATCTGTACACCTAAAGAAGCTAAGCAAGAAGGAGGACCCTGAGTAAGATGATCAATCCTTAATCAGAAAGGCAAATGCGATGGACATCAGAAGAGGGAGAAAACAGCGAACAAGACAGGAGTATACCACAGAGGGCCTCTAAAAGACTCTACCTAGCATGGCATCAAAGCAGATGCTGAGACTCATAGTCAAACTTTGGGCAGAGTGCAGGGAATCTTACGGGAGAAGGGGGAGATAGAAAGACCTGGAGAAGACAGGAGCTCCACAAGGAGAGGAACAGAACCAAAAAGTTCTGGGCCCAGGGTCTTTTCTGAGACTGATACTCCAACCAAGGACCATTTGTGGAGATAACCTAGAACCCCTGCAGGACAGACTGATGGAGCAGAAGCTGCCAGGGAGTCACCAGACTGGCAAGTGATTGGCCTTTTTTGTGGCTTTTAAAGTTACTGGGATTGGAACAGCCCAGAAACTGCCTAGCATAATACTTACAGTTTAATAATAAATCCAGGAAATGGCTGCTATAATAATTTCCTGTATTAATTAATTTAGAAAGATGAATTCATCTTTCTACAGAAAGTAAAATAACTGTTCACAAGAGGCAGTAACAATCGGTGCTGGTGCTCAGTAAGTTAGTATTCATGGGGAGAGGATGGTATTCTCTGTGCAGCTCCAGGAGATGAAAACATTCATAACGCAGATACTGAGATTCAGAAAACGGAGGGGTTATGTGGGTGCAGTAGTGCCGAGGTGCACAGGAAGAAGCTATGGCATGGAACGCAGCAGACTGAGGAAGGCTCCACATTCAAACAGTGACAGAAAACCTATTGTACTCTTTGAGGCTTTAGAAGTTTCAGTGGCTGAACCAGGAAGAAACTTGAAGACACGAGTATGGAAACAGAGAGAGTGGGTGGAAGTCTATGGCAATTACCAAAGACAGAGGTAGAGAGTTAGTTATCTAAGACGATGCATAACTATTCAGGTAAGAAGTCATGGACCCTGGTGGGGGGAGGGAGTGTGACATCATGGAATTTACAAGATTACTGCCTATTTAAATGTGTAGCTTTCAGGAAAGAGAAAAATCTAGGCCCAGTATCTGCTTACTTGTTAGATGATCAAGAGGAGTTTCAAGTTTATCTGGAGTGAATTAATATGGATCCACTAATCAGATAAACAAAACAAACTGAAGAGCTGGGAGTGGTGTTCAGCAGGATGTGGCTCTGACCAGGGTTCATCACAACAACCTGAACTGAGAACAGGAAGTGTCCTGTTTCTCTTTGTTATTTTTTCTCATACAAACATGTTCTTTTGTTTGTTTGTTTGTTTTTCTTATTTTTTATATTAATTACAGTTTATTCACTTTGTATCCCAGCTATAGCCCCCTCTCTTATCCCCTCCCAGGTCCACCCTCCCTCCCTCATCTCCTCCAATGCCCCATTCCAAGTCCACTGATAAGGGAGGTCCTTCTCCCCTTCCATCAGACCCTAGCTTATCAGGTCTCTTCAGGACTGGCTGCATTGTCTTCCTCTGTGGCTTGGCTAGAATGATCCTCCCTCAGGGGAGGTGATCAAAGAGCCAGCCACTGAGTTCATGTCAGAGACAGTCCCTGTTCCCATTACTAGGCAACCCACTTGGATACGGGCTACATCTGTGCAGGATTCTAGGTTATCTCCATGCATGATCCTTGGCTGGAGTATCAGTCTCAGAAAAGACCCCTGACCCAGATTTTTTGGTTCTCTTGCTCTCTTCTCTTATTCAGCTAATTAACTAAGAACACTTCAAAAATTACTCTCTGTTTTTTTTAAGTATAAATGGAAAACTTTATTCAGAAAAAGAAAATAGTATGTAATAAGATGTTATTTATCACTGTTGTCATTATCATTACTAGTTCAGCCATCAGAAAGAAGCAGATTTACTAGTCCTTGACCCTCACAAGAAAGAAACCAGGAGGCATAGAGACAGAAGAACCTCTGAATCAATGTTTGACACTGCCTGCTTTCCATATGAGACCTCTGTTGCTTCTTATTTGCATCTTAGATCATGTTTTCTGGCCATTCTTTTTTTGTCCATCCTCAGTTCTTCATCCTTGAAGACATACTGTGCCAGCATGTCTGATTAACCAGATTAATATTCCTCCAGGGTTCTATCAATAAAAAACAAGATAACTGCTAGAGCATCCATGTGTGTTATGTTAATGGTGGCAAGTATTGTTTGATATTGATTATTACTACCAGTTTAAAATGCATGTAAAAATCACATGTGGTATTTTAAAAATTATTGCTTAAAAATCTATTCATATTCTCATGGATGCTAGGCAAATGTTTATTAAGACTAAAGACTGGGCAAAGGTCAATGCAAAGAGATGATCAATGATGTGAAGGAAGGGGGAGTGGGAATTCCAGGCTTCATACATTAAGGCTGATTGAACCGTGAACAGGAGTCTAATGGTCCAACAACACATGCTTGAAGATGCCAACTACCAGTGGCAACAAATTTAAAATTGATTGTGACAGCTGAAAACATTGAATTAAATATGGATTTACTGATACTAACTAAAATACAACTAGAACTTACATTTTAAAAAGCATAAAAGATATCTGATAGAATATCAGTGGATTAGGGGAGGGACATGTAGGGAAAAGAGAGAGGGAAGGGGAATTGGGAGGAGACATGGAGGGAGCCACAGCCTGGATACAAATTAAGTAAATTTTAATAAATGATAATAATGAAAATATTTGCATATTTATAAACACTTTCTAAGTCAACTGAATCTAAGAAACAACAATCATTAAAAGTGTGTGAACATTATCATAATCTCTTTTACATATGTGCACTCAGAATGCTCAGTGGATTAAAACTCTATCACTTTTATACACTAACATTTGGAATTTAATGTGACTACAGAATGCAAAGAAAAGTGTAGAAGAAGAAACTGCTGAATGCCAGACAATAGCTTTCTGTTTATCAATAACATCCATGAGTTCCAATACCATCTATGAGTTCCTAAAGTATCTATATGAGAAAAGGCACTTTTGAGAACAGCAATTTGCTAGTTAAGAAAACTATGCTATAGGAACAGCTTTGTGTGAATTCTTGCTAGATGGATAAAGAAGATGCTGTGTTGTGACTTTAAATAAACTATTGGCTTAGAAATGAGTTATAGTGAGCCAAATCCACGTGGACAGTAGTGGTGCTCATGTACACTGTCTGTTGTGTTAAGGCTGGGAATTCCAGGGTAGCTTAACATGGCATTTCTGCTAATGTCATTTACATTGATGTCATGAGGTATGTCATGAGGCATGAGGTGTGAACCTTAGCCTGTGTTCCTCACTGTGGCAGACAAGCTTGCTAGGTCAAGTGGAAATCTCTCTGTTGCTGCCGCTTCTTCTTCTTCTTCTTCTTCTTCTTCTTCTTCTTCTTCTTCTTCTTCTTCTTCTTCTTCTTCATTTCTTCTTCTTTTTCTTCATTTTAGTCTTTTTTTTAATTTTTATTTTATTTACAGTTTATTCACTTTGTATCCCCTCTGTACCTCCCTCCCTCCTCCCCTCCCAATCTCACCCTCCCTTCATCTTCTCCACCTGTGCCCCCCTCCCCTAGTCCACTGATAAGGGAGGTCCTCCTCCCCTTTCCTCTGATCCTAGTCTATCAGGTCTCATCAGGAGTGGCTGCATTGTCTTCCTCTGTGGCCTGGTAAGACTGGTCCCCACTCAGGGGGAGGTGATCAAAGAACAGGCCAATCAATTCCTGTTAGAGACAGTTCCTCTCACCATTACTATGGAACCCACTTAGACACTAACTGCCATGGGTTACCTCTTTGCAAGGGTTCCAGGCCATCTCCATGAGTGGTCCTTGGCTGGAGTATCAGTCTCAGAAAAGACCCCTATGGCCAAACTTTGTGGATCTGTTGCTCTCTTTGTGGAGTTCCTGTTCTCTCCAGTTCTTATGATCTCCCACTTCTTTCATAAGATTCCCTGTACTCTGCCCAAAGTTTGGCTATAAGTCTCAGCATCTGCCTCAATACCCTGCAGGGGAGAGCATTTCAGATGCCCTCTGTGGTAGGCTTCTGTCCTGTTCCCTGTTTTCTCCCTCCTCCAATGCCCATCCTCTTTGCCTTTCTGAATGGGGATTGAGCATCTTAGCCAGAGTCCTCCTTTTGATTAGCTTCCTTAGGTGTACAGATTTTAGTATGTTTATCCTATATTATATGTCTAATATCCACTTATAAGTGCATATATACCATGTGTGTCTTTCTGTTTCTGGGATACCTTACACTGAATGATCTTTCCAGTTCCCACCATTTACCTGAAAATTTCATGATTTCCTTGTTTTTTTTTTATTGCTGAGTAATATTCCATTGTGTATATGTACCACAATTTCTGTGCCTATTTCTAAACTGATGGACATCTGGGCTGTTTCCATACAGTGGGAAAAAGATAGTATCTTCAACAAATGCTGCTGGCCTAACTGGATTTCTACATGTAGAAAAATGCAAATAGATCCATACTTATCACCCTGCACAAAACTAAAGTCCAAGCGGATCAAAGACCTCAACATAAAACCAGATACACTAAATCA
>REGO01000314.1:1999560-2024208 GCA_010120015.1 Rhombomys opimus
ATCTCTTTTACATATGTGCACTCAGAATGCTCAGTGGATTAAAACTCTATCACTTTTATACACTAACATTTGGAATTTAATGTGACTACAGAATGCAAAGAAAAGTGTAGAAGAAGAAACTGCTGAATGCCAGACAATAGCTTTCTGTTTATCAATAACATCCATGAGTTCCAATACCATCTATGAGTTCCTAAAGTATCTATATGAGAAAAGGCACTTTTGAGAACAGCAATTTGCTAGTTAAGAAAACTATGCTATAGGAACAGCTTTGTGTGAATTCTTGCTAGATGGATAAAGAAGATGCTGTGTTGTGACTTTAAATAAACTATTGGCTTAGAAATGAGTTATAGTGAGCCAAATCCACGTGGACAGTAGTGGTGCTCATGTACACTGTCTGTTGTGTTAAGGCTGGGAATTCCAGGGTAGCTTAACATGGCATTTCTGCTAATGTCATTTACATTGATGTCATGAGGTATGTCATGAGGCATGAGGTGTGAACCTTAGCCTGTGTTCCTCACTGTGGCAGACAAGCTTGCTAGGTCAAGTGGAAATCTCTCTGTTGCTGCCGCTTCTTCTTCTTCTTCTTCTTCTTCTTCTTCTTCTTCTTCTTCTTCTTCTTCTTCTTCTTCTTCATTTCTTCTTCTTTTTCTTCATTTTAGTCTTTTTTTTAATTTTTATTTTATTTACAGTTTATTCACTTTGTATCCCCTCTGTACCTCCCTCCCTCCTCCCCTCCCAATCTCACCCTCCCTTCATCTTCTCCACCTGTGCCCCCCTCCCCTAGTCCACTGATAAGGGAGGTCCTCCTCCCCTTTCCTCTGATCCTAGTCTATCAGGTCTCATCAGGAGTGGCTGCATTGTCTTCCTCTGTGGCCTGGTAAGACTGGTCCCCACTCAGGGGGAGGTGATCAAAGAACAGGCCAATCAATTCCTGTTAGAGACAGTTCCTCTCACCATTACTATGGAACCCACTTAGACACTAACTGCCATGGGTTACCTCTTTGCAAGGGTTCCAGGCCATCTCCATGAGTGGTCCTTGGCTGGAGAATCAGTCTCAGAAAAGACCCCTATGGCCAAACTTTGTGGATCTGTTGCTCTCTTTGTGGAGTTCCTGTTCTCTCCAGTTCTTATGATCTCCCACTTCTTTCATAAGATTCCCTGTACTCTGCCCAAAGTTTGGCTATAAGTCTCAGCATCTGCCTCAATACCCTGCAGGGGAGAGCATTTCAGATGCCCTCTGTGGTAGGCTTCTGTCCTGTTCCCTGTTTTCTCCCTCCTCCAATGCCCATCCTCTTTGCCTTTCTGAATGGGGATTGAGCATCTTAGCCAGAGTCCTCCTTTTGATTAGCTTCCTTAGGTGTACAGATTTTAGTATGTTTATCCTATATTATATGTCTAATATCCACTTATAAGTGCATATATACCATGTGTGTCTTTCTGTTTCTGGGATACCTTACACTGAATGATCTTTCCAGTTCCCACCATTTACCTGAAAATTTCATGATTTCCTTGTTTTTTTTTTATTGCTGAGTAATATTCCATTGTGTATATGTACCACAATTTCTGTGCCTATTTCTAAACTGATGGACATCTGGGCTGTTTCCATACAGTGGGAAAAAGATAGTATCTTCAACAAATGCTGCTGGCCTAACTGGATTTCTACATGTAGAAAAATGCAAATAGATCCATACTTATCACCCTGCACAAAACTAAAGTCCAAGCGGATCAAAGACCTCAACATAAAACCAGATACACTAAATCAATTAAAAGAAAAATTGGGGAAGAGCCTAGAACTCATTGGCAAAGGAGACAACTTCCTGAACAGAACACTAACAGCACAGGCTCTAAGAACAACAATTGATAAATGGGACCAAATGAAAATGAAAAGCTCCTGTAAAGCAAAAGATATATTTATCATAACAACACTATATCTGACAGAGGGCTGATATCCAGAATATGTAAAGAAGTAAAGAAATTAAAAAACAATAAATCAAGTAATCCAAATAAAAATGGGGTATGAAACTAAACAGAGAATTCTCTGTAGAGGAATATACAATGGCAGAGAAACACCTAAAGAGATGTTCAACATCCTTAGCCATCAGAGAAATGAAAATCAAAATGACCCTGAGATTTCACCTTACACCAATCAGAATGGCTAAGATCAAAAACTCAAGTAACAACACATGCTGGAGAGGTTGTGGAGAAAGGAGAACCCTCCTCCACTGCTGGTGGGATGGAAACTTGTACAACCACTTTGGAAATCAATCTGGCGCTTTCTCAGACAATTAAGAATAGTGCTTCCTCAATATCCAGCCATACCACTCCTAGGCATATATCCAAAAGATGCTCAAGTATACAACAAGGACATTTGCTCTCTGTTGCTTCTTTATACCAGGACAGCAAAGTTTGTTAGAAGTTGGGACTTCAGGGATTAAGTACCTAAAATTTGCAAAGGATAGATAAGCATGGAATAAAAGTTTTATTTTTAAATAATCACTATTTTAACATTAACAGGGAAAATGCAGGATGGTTTTTCAAGAGAAGATTTGAGGAGATAAAAATAATGCTGTTTGCCATGAAGTTTGAAGGGAGAAGTGCAGAGCAAACCTGTGTCGAGTTGGAGTAAGAAGTGAGGAACAGGTTGGTCTGATGAAGACAATTTTTTTAATATATGAAATTTTCAAGAAATAATTCAAAATGAAAATTAAATAGAATCAAAACAATAACCATTGTCAATATTAATTTATTATTAATTGGGGGTGATTATTTACCAATAAATAATAAACATTTGTAACATTAGCTAACAGAGAATAGACATAATTAATCTTAAGAAAATAGCAAACTAGCCACTTTGTTTTAGATTTAAAATTTTGACCAAGATGTATATTCAGTTAAGAATGAATTTCACTATAAATTTAATACAAAAAGGTTGCGACTGACAGCTTAAATTCTACTCTTTCAGGCTAGTTTTCATAAAATGCCACTGAGAGACTGTTTCAAAATACAGACTTGAATTCAAACAGCAGACACTAGAAATTTATAGTGGACAAATAAGATGTGACCCACTCCAAAGAACAAAGTGCGTGGTTCTTGTATTAGGGTCAGTACGTGTGGGAGTTCAATTTTAGCTTGTGGGTTACCTTCTGATGACTTCTTCCAATGAGGGACACAAACAGACCAGCTCAGGTCTCCTGAACAGGACCTCTGAGAATGTCCTAAAGAATCCTGGCACAGTAGACTGTTCTTAATGGCATTTGTCAGCCTGAATGTTTTTAATTCATTATTTTATTAATTACAGTTCATTCACTTTGTATCCCAGCTGTAGTCCCTTCCCTCGAGCTCTCCCAAGCTCACCTTCCCTCCTTCTACTCCCTTATGCCACTTCCGAAGTCCATTGAGAGAGGAGATCCACCTCCCCTTCCATCTGGCCCTAGCCTATCAGGTCTCTTCAGAACTGGCTGCATTGTCTTCCTCTGTGACCTGGTAAGGCTGCTTACCCCTCAGGAAGAGGTGATCAAAGAGCCAGCCACTGAGTTCATGTCAGAGATAGTTCCTGTTCCCAATACTAGGATACCTACTTGGACACTTAGTTGCCATTGGCTACATCTGTGCAGGGGTTCTAGGTTATCTCCATGCATGGTCCTTGGTTGGACTATCAGTCTCAGAAAAAACCTCTGACCCAGATTTTTTGGTTCTGTTGCTCTCCTTGTGGAGCTTCTGTCCTCTCCAGGTCTTTTTATCTCCCCCTTCTTTCAAAAGATCCCATGCACTCTGCCCAAAGTTTGGCTAAGAGTCTCAGCATCTGCTCTGATACCCTACTGGGTAGTCTTTCAGAGGCCCACTGTGGTAGGCTCCTGGCCTTTTGGCTAAGATCAAGTGCAGCCTGAAAATTTTTAAGGCTACTTTCTTTACATAGGCATCAGAGCAAGACAGGAAAATTGAGGACTTATTTTTGAAAAACGAAGATGTTAATTTAGAATTAAAAGCTTGAAATATATTCACACAAGACAGTATTCAATAGATGCAGTCAACATGCCATAATTTACTATTAGATTCATCTAGATATTGTCCCTCTGACATGATAATCTGTGGAATATGATTATTGCAAATCCTATTCACAACCTCTTGTGACTGCTTTTCAACAACAGTTTTCCTGCATAAATCATATCCCTTTGATTTTTTTAGAGAAAAATATTGATTTTAACTTTCAAATTAGTTTTATTTTATTCCTCTAAACACATGAATATTTTAAAACATATAATATCATTTTGAAAAGCCATTCATCTACAGTTTTTTTTTATGTTTACCACAGAGAAAAATCAAAAGTAAAAGAAAGAAGAATAAGCTTCTGAATTTCCATGAGAATAAGCCCTTTGTCTATTTTTGTTCCTGGCTTCTTTATATAATTTCTGCTCTTTGTATTTCAGAAGTAGCTGGGCATCACAGTGGACTTAATTATAAGCACATACCAGAAACGCTTTGTCCATCAATTTGCATGATTGAAAAAATAGTTGATAGCATTGGTTTTTAAGAAAAGTCTCTATATGAGGTATTCCTCTAAGCACTTTGCAGAAGTGACACAGCCATTCATATCTGCATTGACATGGAGATGTTGCAGACGGGGAGTTTAAATTTAGAGAGGTGGTGTGACCTGTCTAAAACAGCAAAAAAGAGAGGTAGCAAAGCTCTTTGTCATGTGACAAAGCCTCGCTCACACTGACTGCTGAGCCCACCCACCTAACTTCGTGCACTCTCTTGTGGTAGGAGTGCCATGAAATGTAATAGTTGATAGCAATGTATTTAAGAAAAATTTAAAAACAAAATTTAAATTCAACAAAAAATTCTCTTTAACTTTAAGTCACTTTTTAAAAATGGTTTTTGCTAAAACCTGCTTTTAGAAAGCAAATGCAAGGACAATGTGATGGTAAGGTCATTATCCCTAGGTCACTTAAAATTGAACTATATTTGAGCTTGCAACAGGCTATTGTGAACTGCAGAAATGAAGACATGGATACACATGTATCCATTGTAGCTACTTTGACCTATTTTGATTTTCATAGTTTCCAAACTGGGTGAGAACATAAAATTTTTTAATTGTTCTCTTTTGTGGAAGACTTTTGAAAGAAACAATTTTCTATTAATATCCGAATTGCTTTATTTTGTTCTCATAAGTCCATAAGACTTCTGCAGTAAAAATACCTCGACTTGTCAGTTACACTCACTGCTGGTTCTTAATTTATTGCATTTAAATGGCTCATGATTTCCATTTATCACATTTATTAATCCCTAACTGAATATCTCCACTGGCATGTTTATTATCCCCACATTTGGGTTAGTGTCACATCCTGATGCTGTATGTTATTCTATAGTACATAGACATGTTATTGAATTCTACAAATCGCTCTTAAATTGTAAAGTATTTTCTTCTGTCTCAAGACTGATAAATGTTGGTTGGGTTTCATTATCTTTTGAGTACTTCTAAGTTGGCTAGAGTGTATCCCATCAATATTTCTGACCAGGTACTGAAGTTTACAGATGTTCTGTGAAAATAATGGTTGTAGAAGATGATGGTTTAGTTCTTCCCTGTTGGAGAGTAATGGATTTAAACATAATTTGGAGGATCAATGATTGCTTTATTTAGAGACTAATTTAGACCTTGCTTTGATCTGAGTTGATTTTGGTCTCATGCTAGAAACTTTTGAAAATGGCTAATTTACTCAAGAAGTAAATGGCAAACTTGTCCACTTGCCTTTACATTTAAAGATTAAGGGAGTGATTTCACTTCTTTTCATTCCATAGCCAGTGCTACGGAACTAAATGATCTTTTAAATAAAATTTATCCTCTTGATTAGTACACTGATCCAGAATCAATTACATAGAATGTCTACCAAGTCCTAGGGAAAAAAGTACATTTTAGTCATTATCCCTATTACTTTGTAACCTGGAGTTTAATCCAGAGTAGTAAGTTGGCATACAACTTTGGAAAAAGATAGAAGAGTATATTAAATGTACTGCAATGTGACTTTAAGATTGCAGGCAGGAATCCATTGTTTCCATTATCAGCATGCCACAAGTTCATCACTCACGGTTTTTTTTCCACTTCTAAGATTAAAAAAAAAAAAAAGAAATGATTTAAAGGTTTAACTTCCTTGCTTATTTCAAGTCAGAGAAATTATTACAGGCATTCACATTTAATGATGCTTTTGGAAGTCAATAGCATCAAACATGTATGAAAAGTCCAAAATTAAAAAAAGATATGACCACAAATGTTTAACATCCTTTAAGAGTCTCTCCACTTTAATCTGATCTGTATATAACAGATGTTGAGCCAAGAGATTCACAATTCTGCCAAATTTATCAGTTTCAAAAGGTTTAAAATATATAAAAGTCACTCTTCTTGTCTGCTGTAGTAAACACATGCAGGCAATAAGACAGTCTAGTCATGTTTCCTGTAACATACAAGAATAAGTAAAACAGATTTCCAATGTAGATAGAAAGATACAGTGCTTCATTTATATTTCAAACATATTAATAGAACAAATGTGGTAGTAATATAATGATAAAAAGCTAATAAGAGCCCTTCTTCTGTTCCACAGATCAGACAGGGCACTTGCTTATGTAAAGAATAGAAACAAATAATAACTCCACATTGTTGTCTTGTAAAGGGAAAGTAGATGCAAACTGAAAGACTACTACCATAAATTAAGAGAAAAAATAGCCACAGGAGCTGAAGCAAATGGCACGAAATTCTCAGACAAAAAAAAAAATAGGCATGAGAAACTCTTAGGCAGTCCAATTGAAAAAATAATTATTTTCTTTCTTGTAGCTAAAAAACTGACTTCCCCTATCAGTGGACTTAGAGAGGTGCAGGGAGGAGATGAGACAAGGAGGGTGAGATTGGGAGAGAACTGAGGGAGGGGGCTACAGCTTGGATACAAACTAAATAAACAGTAATTAATATAAAAATAAAATTTTAATTAAAAATTTACTGTAAACAGATATACTGACTGTAAATAGGAGTTAACAGATATACATATGGATAAAAGAGTTTTGTATGGATACCTTTAAACAATACTTAGGCAATATACATGATTAGTGAGTGTTTAGATAACCTTCTGGACTTCTATATGACTCTACTGCATACATAGAGTATAAGATGCAGCCACAGATGTCACGGAAAGCTTTAGTTCCTTGGGTATTTCAAGTCAGATAAATTATCTCAGGGATTAACATTTGAAGATGACTTTTGGAAGTCAATAGCTCTAAGGATATTTGAAAAAAAAAAAAAAAGACCACAGAGGAATGCTTCTTTCCAAGGGTACTTAAAATAAATACTAAACATATAGTTTAAATGAGTTTTACTACACAAGGTGACAATGCCTAGCCCCTCAAAAGAGCCAAAAACTATCTGACAAAATCCCAGTGCCAGACATTAGAAACTTCTCTTTAAGTTGTCGGTTAAGTAATCTAAGAGAATCCTCAACCGGTATAGGATATTGCCACTAGTTTTCTCACAGACTCTTGAATCAAGGCCCTGTTGCTAAAGACATCATATGCTTTGGACTGAAGTGTTGGCTAATTGTGCTGGAACTGACCTGGGACCCTTTGCTTTGAAGGCTAGCTTCCATAATCTTAAAAGATGATAAGCAAGCTACCAAAGAAGAGGAGCAATCATTTACTAACAGCAATATCTGTGAACAACCACAGTGCTGGAATAGTGGAGTTTTTAAATCTTGGAACTAACCAACAACTGTGCAGTTGGATCTAGTTCTGCTCAAAGTGGGGAAATTATGCCAATTATCCATGGCTAAAATGTACATAGACTCTCTAGAGTCAGCCTACAACTCTCTAGGCTCTCTGACTCTCTAGAGTCAGCCTACAACTCCTATTTTTCTAAGCAAATAAAAGTTATAACTGCATTATAAATACTTATATTCACAGATGATTGTAATTCTCATTCTACATCAAAGAATCATTTTTTTTTGTAGCAGATAGAGGCTATTCTAGAGATCCAAAATTGTTCAAAATACAGCGAATAAGTGACCAAGAGGCTTCCAGCCTACTTAGTACATATATAGTACAATCATTATTCATCAGGCTTAGTGAACATTTTAGAAGAATGAACAGAAAGATTGTAAGAACCAGAAAACCAGGACTTCTGCTGCCAGATCATCTGGGTGGACTCAGAAATTTAGGTGAGCATGAGACACTAAGAGAGCAAACCACTAAGCCATGTTTCCATGGTTCCTGCCACCAGATTCACTCCTTGAATTTCCCCCTGACACCCCTCAATAATGAACTGTGACCTGGAAATGAAAGCTGGAGTAACTCTTTCTTCACCATGTTGCTCCGGGAATAGTATTTTATCCCAGCAATAGGAAAGCAAACCAGCACAGCATGTGTAATGTCCTGTTTTCATTTAAGGTCACGGACTTAAGTGATGAGGATCTTTCTAAAGGAAAATATTTATTTAGGCTCACAGTTTTGGAGGCTGCAGTTTATGGCTGTTTGGTTGTGCTGCTTCTGGGCCCATATCAGAAGAACACATCAGAATGACGATAATATTAGTCCCTGGTCTATAACATAAACAAAGGGACTAGAAAGAGGAAAAAGGCTCCCAGGAGCTCTTTTGAGGTCAAAACCTCCTAGTGCTTCTCACCTCCTTCAATCACCACCATTCCTCAACAGTATGTGGATATTTGGGGAACATTTCAGATTCAAATTATGGCATAACGTATGGTCATTAATTTTAAAATATTTTCCCTCTCTAAGAGTGATAACAAGAGAATCAAACTGAATGCTGCAGTTACTTTGATTGTAATTTACATACTATCCAACAGGGCGACAATCTTACCCTTCCTTACTTTCTTCCTCACTTGAGCACAAAAGAGAGATAATAAAAAATTCTGGGTTCATGCACAAGCTGGGATGAGAAAGCAGATGAACCATTATGTCACAGGCAATTATAGTATGTAGTTATATAGTAATTATATAGTGATTTGTTTCCCCTCAAAGGTATGCTTTTTTTTTTTTTTTTTTGAACCTTGCACTCATCTTTTTATCCCTGTAATATAGGTAGGGTGAGTAAAGGGGAGGCTGGGTGCTGAAGTTTTAGGCCAAAGACTGACATACAAATTTGTGGCTAACTGTAGAACAAGCAGGTCCATTAATGGCTTGGAGATTCACTTTCTTCATCTGTACCATGAGAACCTTTGCTGCCTGCTTCACAGGGTTGCATTGGGGTCAAATGAAAGAATGTAAATGGTGAAGTGCCACTGGTTTTGTTTAAAAAGAAAAAAAAGGAGAAGACAATCAAATGTCTATAATTAAATAAAATTAAGAGCAGTGAAATCAAGAGCTATCAGGTTTGAGAATAAAGATCAAGCATTCCTATATGAAAGGATATTCAAAAGGACAAGTATTTGAAGCTTTTATTATTATGCCTCAATCCAAGTGATCTCTGGTTCCGTAAAACTGAGGCAGGGGGATTGGAGAAAGCTTGTGTAGAGGAGCAGCTACACCAACCACTCCAGCTATGCACTAATGGGAAGCAGCATGGCTTAAAGATGCAGAACTATGTTGAAATTTTGGTTTAGAAACCCTGAAAATTGGTCTATCATCTGGCCTCCATTTCTATATGCACGGATCATTCCAAGTGAGGCCTGAAATGCCACTGACAAAGGTTGTAGAGCCCAGAAAAACAGCTCTTGTGCCTCTGTTTTGGACTTTTGAAAATGCTTGTTAAATTTTTTTTTTTGTTCAGTTGGACACTAAACTACCCTGGACTACATCTGTGCAGGAGTTCTAGGTTATCTCCATGCATGGTAGTTGGTTGGAGTACGGGTCTTTGGGAAGACCTCTGTGTTCAAATTTTCTGGTTCTGTTGCTCTCCTTGTGGAGTTCCTGTCCTCTCCCAGATGTTACTATTTCCCACTTCTTAAATAAGAGGCCACAGAAGATGACAATGCAGCCACTCCTGATGAGATCTGATAGATTAAGATTAGAAGGAAGGAGAAAAAAGGCCTATCAGTGGACTTGGGGAGGGGCATGCATGAAGATGGGGGAGGGAGGATGGGATTGGGAGGGGAGGAGGGAGGGGCTTATGGGGGGATACAAAGTGAATAAAGTGTAATTAATAAAAGTTAAAAAAATTACCAAGAGAACCAACTTCGAAGAACTGACAATAAACCAATTTACTAAAACAGCATTTTCTGTGAAAATGAGAGGTCTATTTCTATGCCCTGACAACCCAATAAATTCCCAGGTGTAGCTTCTTATACAAAAACTGAGAAAACTGTAGTTTTGCATACTTCTCACAGGTACTCCAGCGAGTAATGTGGAGTATCTGTAGAGAGCTTGGAGTTCCCCCAGGAGAGGCGCGACATAAACTCAAATTACCACTCCATTGTGATTTCTCTTTGCCTTAGCTAAACAGTTTACTCCTGGCAACATTTTCCGTTTTGAAACCTTTTACTGCTGAAGTGCATTAACCGCGACGTTTATTTCTGGTTCTTGCTCATAAAGCGTCTATAGCTACGTAGCTTAGAAATCTCAACTGCTTTAGGAACAGCCATTTTTTGTCTCCTTTTAAGTGACTGCCGTTCAACAAGCAGCTAAGGAAATACAAGCAAGAGCTCTGCTGGGACAGGGGAAATGCTGCACACAATATTAGAAAATGTATTCACTCAGTTCTTGAATGCAAACAAGGTGCTTTCTAGTAGCTCTGTGTGAAAACAATACAGGCGATCAACCCACTCAGGCTTGGCTTCATGTGACAGCATTTTTGTTAACCTTTTCTCTTTGCCATCCTTTGGGAACCTCCCTTTTCCTTGTCTTCTAGGCTCCACATCTGATTCTTGCTCACTGAGCTGGCACTTTCAGGTTCTCCCAAACAATTGCTGTCTACATCTGGGGATCAAATCCCAGGCCACGGTTAATGCTTCTGTGATCTCCAGCTGCTCCCAAAGTCCACCTGTCTCTTGCTTTAATCTTTGCTTTGCCAGTTCCGAAATCAGCCCATAAAACTGTTTCTGAGACAGAATCTGCTACCTTATCAGGACATGGCAATGCTTAAGCAAGATACTACGCAGTTTCTCTTAAAAAACATGGAGGTGATGGCCAAACACTGTCTTCAAATCATTGTTCTCTCTCTCTCTCTCTCTCTCTCTCTCTCTGTGTGTGTGTGTGTGTATGTGTGTGTGTGTGTGTGTGTGTGTGTGTGTTTGGCAAAAGCGTTTCTTGAGGTCACATTTTAATTAACTTGAAAATAAAAGAAGCAGTAATTCCCTCTCAAGATTTTTGAGAGTAAGGGGAAAGGCAGACAAACTTAGAGGACAGTGTCTGTAATATAATTGATATTGTTTCATAATTTGGCTTCTTTTTAGCTATGAAAATAGGTGTCTTATCTGTGCATGACAGGAACAATAGAAGCTGATGTTTGCTTACTGCTTTTTAGCTATTGAGTTTCAGGAAAAGAAGAATTTGTATGTTAATTCATTGGTTCTCTAAGACCATTTCATAAAAGTTGATATGAGAATAAATACTCATTTTATAGATGTTAGACGTGAGGTATTGAGACATTACATAACACAAGAACATGAGGCTTAAATCTAGGCAAATCTGGCAGCAGGCCTATGTTTGAAGCCTCTCCAGTAGGCTGGTGCCTTGGTCCAATTTCTCATCATCTCTGGCCTCAGATCTGTAGGCTGTTAATTCTCTTGCTTCGTGTTTCATTTCTTTCATCATCTCATTCATTTTGTCAAGACTTTGCGATACTCCATTTCTAAAAAATAATTCTACAATATTTCAGTTCTTGTTTCAAATTTCTGTGATCGTGTGTTGCATAATAGAGCATACCATTACTCTCTACATTTATATGCCTGTAGCATGTAGGTGTACTCACGCAGTCTTCTTTCTCCTCCTATTCTTTTGGTACCTTGAATGCTAGAACTTCCTTTTGCTTCTCATGTAGAGCACAGTTCATCTCTACATGCTCTCAGTAAATAAGCAGACACTGTTATGCACAAACACATACCCAAATTATCTTATCTATAGGGTGTTTGCTGCATATTTTATGTCATTTAATTACAAATTGCCTGTAATTCATGTGTAAGATGACCCTACTATGTTTTGGTGGAGTTTTAATGTAACAATTGTGCTAACAGGCCTCAATAACATGTCCCTAGAACCACTCTAACTACACGGGGACCACTCTTGAAGAAAATGAGCAACCATGGGGGGTAAAAACATAAAGCTCATCTATAAGATACTTTTGTTTTGTTCATTTTTATTTAGTCCATTTTTTGAACGGTTACAATTTTCTAAGGAGACAATTTCCTTAAGAGCCATACATAAGTACAGCTCTTACTATCAAGCAATTCTCTGACATTTTCTTCAAATTCTCCCAGCTTTTCTCCTTCATCAGAAATTGCTCACTTCAACTGGTTGTATTTGCTAAGGACTTCCTTCTCCTTTTCTCTGCAATTACAGGTTTTAAACATGGGCAAGGCAGGTTGGCAGGAGTTCTGACAGTTAATCAACCTGTGTCCATGTTTGGCTCACTGCATCTACCCTTATTTAATTCTTAGCGATGCTGATGAATTACCTATGAAGGAATGGAGGGTTTTTTTTTATTATTTCTAACTATTCTGTCTTCTAAAATAATAATAATTTGATGTCATATCATATAATATCTTCTCTCATTTTAGATAAATTTATAATTACAAGTTTACATTCATTGTAAAATCATTCCCACAATGTTGATGTTATTTTATTTATCTTTTAAATTAGAAGACATTATATTTAGAAACTGAGTTCACAATCACACACACACACACACAGACACACAGAAATACACACACACAAAAAAAACAGAAACAAAACTCAGTTCTTTAAAAAGTGCTCTACAAAGTTCATTTTCATTTCATGTCATTCCAGATAAAACATCTGGACAGATATATAGTTCTGTCTTTATTATCTATAAGATCAGACACAACTCCAGAGAAGCAACTTATAAAAAATACTTCTATATAAAAGTAACCATGAGTTTGTGCAAAAATGTAGGTAATGGTAATTTTCACCTGGGCTAGTAAATGTAATATACCTCCCAGTCTCTTTTTTAAAGCATAGGAAAGGGCACAGCAACATTGCTCAGGTGTTTCTTTCAGTAGTACCCTCTAAAAGAACATACAAACATTTCTGAATGTGAATCTGTGCTAATGCAAGGTATATGCACGATTCACATGGGCTGTCTCAAATTCAGATGGGTTTCAGCCTGTTCCACGCATTAGTGAAGTGGGTAACACACTCAGCATGTCAAAGAGCAGCTATTACTACCTTGGGACTTTTAAGGCCTAATGTTTTGAAGAATACATATATTTCAAAATTGCCAAATCTGACACTAATGTGAGAGAAAAAAATGTTGTACTTCCCAAAGAATATGTAGAAATCTGTATATAATTTCAAGTGCACTCTAAATTGTAATGTAGCCCAGCATTTATATACTTAGGCCTTTAACCTGGAGGTTTTTTTAATTATTTATTTTATGTCATGAATATGAGTATTTGCCTGCATGTATGTTTGCACATCACATATATACCTGCTACCCCTGAAGATGAGAAGAGGGGACCAGATTCCATGGAAGTGGAGTTATGGATGGTGGTGAACTTCCATGTGACCTGGATTTCAAACATGGGTTCCCTACATGAGCAGTGATCTCTTAACTGCTGACCCATCTCTCCACTACAGAAACAATTTTGGGAGAAATACAATGATACTACTTTAGTCATGTTCAGAAGTTTTGTATTAGGAAAAAACATCAAATTAACTTAAAATGTACAACAATACATCAAATTAACTTAAAATGTACAACAATACGTATTAGCTGAAAATTATAACATTTGTTAGAGTAGAATACTATGCAAGTATTAAATATAATGCTGCATAATCATGACTTATGCCAAAATAAAAAAAAAACAGTTAAGTGGCAAAAGGAAATCAAATATGTATGATATAAATTCTTTTCTCTAAAGTTATACTGCTCACATTTGCTACAAATATACCTTAAGTGTTTCTACCATAATTTTAATAACAAATAATTTCAGACAAAGAAAAAATAGAATCTATTTATATTTTTCTTTTATCACTATCTTTTTAAAAAATATCAGAAAACATATACGTATGCTTAGTAGAATGCAACACTCATTAGTTATGTTTAAAGCAAGTGTATGGGATTTGTATAGAGTTTATAATATTTTAAATATTTCACTCAGTGGCAAGATGGCATGGCTTCCTGTGGGACAAAGGAGACCCGTGTTTTCTGCGTTTACATTTTCCATTCCTAATGACTCTCTTAGACCTCCAGCTATTGTAGCAGCACCTGGGATTTATATAAAAAAACAAAAAACAAAAAACAAAACTGAGTGCAAAGACTTACTCTGACCTGTATTTGAAAAGTACTCCATATGCTTCCCAAGAAGGGAGAGTCTGATCATGGAGGCATTTTCAGCACATTTTCTTCACTCCTCAGAGATTTCACTTAAAATAACTCCACCTTGAAAAGCACAATAACCTTAAGAAATACTGTTTGTGGATTTATGCTCTTACAATGTTATAAAAAGGAAAATGGTGAAAAATAAACCAGGAACAAGAACAAAAATAATCCAACTTTCCTCAATAAGTTTTACTTTTATTATTTTTAGAGAACTGACACCTAAATTTTTACAAAGCCCCTGAAAATCATATGAATGCTTATTTACTTCTTGTGCTTTCACACAGGAATTATGTTCTGATGTACACAGCTATTTTGACACAGTTTGTATATGAGCAGAAGGATATATTGCCTTGGTTACCTTACAAGCCTTCCTATTTTCCGGAAATGACCAGGGGCACCTGATCATTATTGTTATCGAAGCCCATCGTCCGTGTACACTGCTCTGCCATTTACAGGCCACTTTCACACATGTTGCTTTGATTTCGTTTTTTACCTCCTGACACCCTTCTGAGGTGAGTGCCACAGCTATCATTTTCTTAGAAAGAACCTGTGTTACATAAGTTAAGCTTCCTTGTGAGAAACCTGTCTATCATGTTGCTCTCTTAGCGCACCAACAGTGCTGTGCAGCCTCCATGTGGGATTGCATAGTTTTAGAGAAAATGAAGAACTTAGTTTCAGAAATATCAGTAAAGAATCCTTGAGCTCATGAACTATAAAAGGATTGCACATGTGGCTTTTGAATCTGCTAGATACCACAAGACCACCACCCGAAAGCCCAGCATATCACAATGTTCTTTAGAATTTAATTTTAAGAAGTAAAAATATTGTATATAAATTAAATTATATTAAATATTGTTTCGATTTTTTTTAATTTCCTCCTCCTAAAATCCATTTATTTTCACTTTTTTTTTCTTGAGTTGGGTATTGAATCCAAGACCTTTTACATGAAAAACAGTTGATATAGAACTTTGTACATAAAGAACAACTACTGATATTTCATGGAACCAGGACACCAACATGTAATTTATGTAAGCTTTTACCCAAAGACTCAAGCCACTTTTGACATCATTTAAGTTATATGCTATATAATATTTTATTCTGTCATAAAAATGTATATTGACCATTTCGTTTAATTTATTTTTTATTTATTACAATTTATTCAATTTTTATACCAGCTGAGGCCCAGTCCCTAGTACCTTCTCAATTCTGTCCTCCAACCCTCTTCTCCTCCCATGCCCTTCTCCCAGTCCACTGATGGGGGAGGTCCTCCTCCCCTTCCATCTGACCCTAGTCTATCAGGTCTCATGAGGAGTAGCTGCATTGTCTTCCTCTGTGGCCTGGAAAGGCTGCTCACCATTAGGGGGAGGTGATCAAAGAGCCAGCCACTGAGTTCATGTCAGAGAGTGTCTCTGTTCCCATTTCTAGGGAACCCACTTGGACACTGAGCTGCCATGGGCAATATCTGTGAAGGGGTTCTAGGATATCTCCATGAATGGTTATTTATTGGAGGGTCAGTTCAGTCTCAGAAAAGAACCCTGTGCCCAGATTTTTCTGGTTCTGTTGCTCTACTTGTGGAGTTCCTGTTTCCTTCAGGTCTTTCTATCTTCCCCATCTTTCATAAGATTCTCTGCACTCTATGAGTTTCAGCATTTGCTTCAATACCCTCCTTTTTGATTATGGGAGTTTCAGGACACTATTCTAAAGTTAACAACTCACTGTGGTACCTTGGAATCAAAAGACACAGATACAGATAACTGGCTATGAATACTCAATTCTGTTATAAACTTATTAAAACAGAGAAACTTGCATAAACAAATGGAGCTGATAAGTTTTCATAAATATTTTCATGAATTTTAACTATTATCTTTACAATTAAAAATAAAATTTCTGTCAAGATTCATCTTTCCATAGTTGATATAAGTAGTGTTAGTCAACAAAGACTTGATTTATCTTGGTAGAAATTGTTTCTTTATAAAGATGAGGAAGACCTAAGTATGAGAATGGGGAAAAGGAGAAAAAGGTGAGAGGTTGGGACCAGGAGAAGTGGAGGGATGGACCTGTGATCAAGATGTAAAGTGAAAAAACAAAGGAAGAAAGAAAGAAAGAAAGAAAGAAAGAAAGAAAGAAAGAAAGAAAGAAAGAAAGAAAGAAAGAAAGAAAGGAAGAACAGAAAACATTGAGAATTGTGAATTTAATTTAAATATAACATTCTGATAGTTTTGATGAGTTTATCAACTATGTATATATAAAACACAATAAACATACATATACAATGTATATGTGTTTATATTAATACATACATATATATATATCACAGCATCCTACAGCCATAAAGATACTTCAGGAAATTGATTACTTGTGGTTACAGTAATTTTATTACTGTATCCCTAAGATCCAAAAATCTCCATGGTTCTACTCACAGATGGGGCAGCCTGTTCATTGCAAGAATAAGGACTCCTGCCAACTTTTAAGCCAAAGGGGATGAAGTGAAGCTGAGGTGTTTCCCTGAAATTGTCCCATGGACACACTAATCTAAGTACAACCGGAAGCACCCGGGAACACTGGCTCTCACGTTGTCTCCTTGAGTCCCTTGAAGGTTAGTCATGATGCAAATGTTGTGACACATGCTAGAGCACAATCATCTGAACAGGACCCAGATGATGCACAGCGACAGGGTTTCCTTCCCAAGTAGCCAATTAGAGGGAAGGCTCTTTGTAAGCCTGTTTGAGCCGAAACTTGTCCCAGCATTTTTCAACAAAGATTGGAAAGAACAGGAGTTGATTAGAATGATCAGTTGGGGACTTTTATGCATTTGGTCAAGACAAACATGTAAATCACTGCTGGCTTTCACTTTCTTTTAACTCTACCTGCACTTACAGACAATATTATAAAATTAACTTTTCAGTAATCCTGTTTTCCCATCTATAAATGAGAGAGTTATGATTTTGTAGGGTTCTTATGTGGAAAAAGGTTATGGACATGGTGCACTTAACACAGTTACTGCCTTAGAGTGAATACTTCAGATAATTAATGGTGTTCTATAATTTTTATTTCAAGTCCATTCCATTCCCAAATAAAGGGCTAGGAAAACATTTTCTACTTTTGCCTATGGAACAGCCAAATATTGCCCCTGAACTTTTTATTCAAGCGTTTTACACCACAGCCCCATTTCTCGATCACTTTAAACAAATCTTCTATGTAAGACTGGGTTAACTTACAATTGGCCAGAGAACTTATGTCCTCATTTCTAGGGTTTCCTGGATGCATCCTTTTGATACCTTTTAAATATTAGTGTTGGAATTTAGGATGTGCCTTAAAAAACAAAACAAAAACCCAAATCTCCCCCAGGAGCAGTCTATTTCCCGGTGTCCTTCACCAGGCATAACCTATTAGTGGGTAGGGTTGATTAGTGGCCACAGTCATAGTGTATCCTACTTGTCACTTCTGCTTTGAGATTGAGTGCTGTGAAGATGTATGGAAGTTCTAGGTGTTCAGTCTAGAGGCTCATCTGTGCGAGAATAAGGACTTAAGGGAGTTTGCCTGAGGTTATGTAACAAATCCTTATGCTTGTCTGTATTCTCATTCCCTTGCCAGTTTATGTCATTAAAATAACAGCCTTTTATAATGTTCTGTTGAACTTAATGAGTCGTTAGCGATCTCCCAAATTATAAACTCACCTGGCAAAGTTTAAATATGGCCTATGATTTGTGTGACTTTTTACAACTCATTCATATAATTTTGTTTTGCCAACTTGAATAGCAAAAATACTCATAACAAAGCTGTAAGGATGATTCAGTAAGAAAATATATAAGGTACACTTAACATTGGAAGATTGCAAATAGTAAATTAACATGAACTGTCATAATCACAACTAATATTACCTTTTGTGATGACTTGTTACTAAGCAAAGAATTTACCTTGTAAGTGAAGCCAAATGTCTTAGTTACACATCCTTGGGTCCCCGCATAGTACTTGGTACAAAGCCAAGCCCAGTTTCATACTTTTCATGTTGAACTAAAAAGCTCCCTGACCAATTTCATAATAGTTAGAATGATTTATCATTCATGTACCTGTAATGCATCTCAGCTTTGAAGCAGATCTTGATCTTGACGCATGTAGACATTCCTCTCTAAGGTTGCATATTCTATTTTAATTAAAAATGCAAATTTTGTTATAATAGAATTATAATTTTACTATAATAGATTGTATAATAATTTATAATAAAATTATACATTTATAATAAAATAGAAATAATACAGTAGAATTTCATTAAACTAGAGTTATTTGGTTTCCACATTTCCTCCTAATTACCCAATCTCCAACCCATTACATATACATCCAACTCTCCCATTCCTTGTACCAATTTACAACTAAAATATAAAAAATAATATGAAAATTTCCTCTCTTTGTCTCTTATTTATTGATAACTGCAAAAAAAAAAGAATTGAACTGTGTCTAGAAATTATGAAATGAGTAAAACATCATTTATGTCTTCCAAGAATTCACATTCTCCAGAGCAGAATGAGAAAGGACACCCACCTCATTATTCTGTGGATATGGCATGAGGTCACCATGTATGGGATGCTATGGTTTCCTAGAGGTGGTTCAGGGATGACTTCCTTAGATGTAAAGGTGAGTATTTAAGTTTGTAGCTAGTTAGAAAACACAAATAAGAATGGGATGAAGAATGACTAGGAGAACAATGATGGGAGAGAAATGTTATTTCAGAAAATGAGTTTAAAATGGCTCTAAGTTGACAAGCAAGATAAGATAAAGACAAAGTCCTAGAATTTTTACCATGGCAAACACAGCTAACTTTGATTCCTGGTAATTGCAAGTAAACAAAAAAAAAAAAAGATAGAGACTGTTTGATGGGGTGAATTCTCTGAGGAGGAGGCAGGACAACTTGGCACCCAATGCCAACACATCATGACCTATGTAAGCCATGGTGAAGTGGACAAGACGACAGCTATCAGCAATAGGCAGTGAAAGCTGTGGAGACATCCATGGACTGCTGAAACAGTAGAAATAGATGGCAAGAAACGGGTATGAATGCCAAGAACTTTTGTATGCTCGTATCCACTAAAGACACTTGACTGATAAAAGTTAAAAATTAATAGTGACAACACATTTTTGTAAATATATATATATATATATATATATATTTAAATATAGTTCCAAAAAAGTATTTGGTCACATGTTGTCTATTTAGGACAACAAATATGTCAAACATGTCTGACGACATGACAATCAATTTTCCGTAACTATCTAATTTTAACCCATGACACTACATGCAGCTGTTACCTATCATATTAGAAAAGCATAGTTCTAAGAATTGCTGTGGTTGCTATTCTCTCAATTATAGAAATGACAAACCCATATAGTTATAGATTGTTTTGAAAATAATTTCAAAACAATTCTCATTCCCATTCTCAGAGTTTGTTTTTTCGTTTGGTTTTGTAGTTCATATCTCTGTTGTTATTCTTAATGGGCAACAGTTGGGCAGAGTGAATGGAATTTTATGTAAGAAGTGGGAAATAGTAAGAGCTGGAGAGGACAGGGTCTCCACAAGGAGAGCAACAGAACAAGAAAATTTGAACACAGGGAACTTCCCAAAGACTCATACTCCAACCAAGGACTATTCGTGGAGATAACCTAGAACCCCTGCACAGATGTAGCTCATGACAGTTCAGTGTCCAAGTGGGTTACATAGTAGTGGGAAGAGGGACTGCCTCTGACATAATCTGATTGGCCTGCTCTTTGATCACCTCCCCCTGAGGGGGGAGCAGCCTTACCAGGCCACAGAAGAAGACAATGCAGCCACTTTTGATGAGAAGTGATAGACTAAGATCAGAAAGGAGAGAAGAACCTCCCCTATCAGTGGACCTGGGGAGTGGCATGCATGCAGAAAGAGGAGGGAGGGTGGGATTGGGAGGGGAGGAGGGAGGGGCTTATGGGGGGATACAAAATGAATAAAGTGTAATTAATAAAAAATTAAAAAAAAGTAAATGTGAAGTATGACATGGTTGTTCAAATAGAAAATCAGAACTTGATTCTTATTGTAATCTTCTACATACCCCTTTGGATATGAATTTGTTCAAAATTCAGAAATTTTCAAAAAATGAGAGTAAAGAAAAGATTGTAGAGCTATAACACTACCGTGGAGAAAGTTTAGACTTTATATTTAAAAAATTATTAATATAATATAAATTAAATTGTATTAATACAATTAACACTTTTTTATTTTTAGTTTGAGTAGTTTATAGTTCAAAAATTCAATAAGTGGGAGGGTCCACAATAGTGGCACCAGCAGCACACTGTGTCTGATCAGCAGTGCAGCAGTGACCACACAGCAACCAACAGACCGAACTATGGGCCCCCAAACACCAGAGACTGGTGAGGGGAAACCCCACAGTGAAGGAAGCAGTCATTGGGTCCGACCTCAGGTCACCCAGAGGAATATCGAATGGAGAAACATTTAAAAAAAATGCTTGACATTTTTAGTCATCAGGGAAATGCAAATCAAAATGACTCTGAGATTCCATATTACACCCAGGAGAATGGCTAATATCAAAACATGAAAACACATGCTAGAGAGGTTGTGGAGAAAGGGGAACACTCCTCCATTGCTGGTGGGAATGTAAACTTAAACAAACAATTTGGAAACTAATCTGGCTCTTCCTCAGAAAGCTGGGAATAGTTTTACCTCAAGATACAGTCACACCACTCCTGGGCAGATAACAAAAAATTTCTCTACAATTCAACATGGACATTTGATCAACTATGTTCACAGAAGCTTAATTTGTAATAGCCAGAATCTGGAAACAACCTAGATGTCCCTCAGTTGAAGAATGCATACAGAAATTGTGGCACATTTACACAATGGAGTACTACTCAGCAATTAAAAACAAGGAAATTGTGAAATTTGCAGGCAAATGGATGGAGTTAGAAAAGATCGTCCTGAGTGTGTTAACCCAGAAGCAGAAAGACATATATGGTATATACTCACTTACAAGTGGATATAAGCCATACAATATAGGATAACCATACTAAAATCTACAGATCTAAAGATGCTAAACAACAAGGAGGACCCTAAGGAGGATGCTTAAATCTCATTCAGAATGCCAAACAGGATAGACACCACAAGCAGTGGAAGAGAGAACAGGATTGGAGCCAACTATAGAGGGTCCTCTGAAAGGCTCCACCCAGCAGGGGATCAAAGCAGATGCTGAGACTCACAACCAAACTTTGGGCAGAACACAGGAAATCTTATAGAAGAAGAAGGGTTTGGGGATAGGACATGGAGAGTGGGACAGAAGCTCCACAAGTAGACCAACAAAGCTAAAATTCTGACCCCAGTAGGTCCTTCAGAGACTGATGTACAATCAAAGACCGTGCATGGAGAAGATCTAGACCCTCTGCTCAGATGTAGCCAGTGGCCAACTCAGTCTCCATGTGGATGGCCAGATAAGGAGCTGCTTCTGTCATGAACTCTGTTGCCTGCTTTTTTATCACCTCCTGGCAATGTGGCCTTGCCAGACCACAGAAAAAGAGGATCCAGGCGGTAATGATGGGACTTGATGAGCTAGGGGGCAAATGGCAGGTGGGGAGAACTCCCTCTTTTAGTGGACTAAGAAAAGGGGATTGGAAGAGGTAGGGAAGGTGGGAAATGGAGTTGTTGAGGGAGGGGTACAATCTGGATATACAATGAATAATTTGTAAAAAATAAAAAATTTCAACTAATTCTAACTAGTGCATTGTACTCTAGCCATTATTATAAAATATATCATTGCATAGCAGTTACTGATAATTTTGTAACAAAATACATAGTTAAATTGGTATTTGAAAAATACTGTAGACCCAGTTTCTTACTAGGGGCATCCGCTTAATAATTTCTGTAGAATTTGTATGATATTCTTCTGAGGTAAACATAATATAACATTGGTTATGTACATAATTTCAGTGGAACACAAATAAAAAAGGCTCTCTTGATTCCAAGCTAAATTGCAAATACTTTGTCTCACATGGGAATGAGCCTTCATTTGGCATATTAAGTTCTAAGGAACAGTGGCTATGGTCAGCTTGGGGCACAATATGAACTCCATTTCCATGCCTTGCTTTGCCAACTTACAGGCAAATTAATCAGGCTTTATTTTTTTAGTTTCTTTTTTCTCTTTTTTTAAATTTATTTTTATTGTTATTAATTACAATTTATTCATTTTGTATCCCCCCCTGTACCTCCCTCGCTCCTCCCCTTCCATTCCCACCTTCCCACTTCCTCACCGGTGTCCCCTCCCAGCATTGAAAAGGGAGCTCCTCCTCCCCTTCCTCTGACCCTAGTCTATCAGGTACCATTAGGAGTGGCTGCATTGTCTTTTTTTTTCAATTAAAAAATAATAATAATGATAATAATAGTGGCTATGCCAATTCTTGAAATATGTGGGTGCAAATTTTCTAAGTCAGATTTTGGATAGTAGCTGAAATCATCAAATGAACAGAATTTACAAGGTAAGATTTTAAAAAGTTTTCTTTGAAAATATTAAAGAGAAAACTACAGAGGTCCAGGGAACCCCATGTCTGTTTTGATATTTGTGAAAATATCATTATCCTGAACTGTAAAATAGGTAATAGCAAAGTATTTCCTTACTCAATATTATTTCTGTTTGATTAATTAGATTTTTCCTTTTAATCTTGAAAGAAGATGAATGTTTGCAAGAGATACAAGTGTTCAAAGTCTTTTATTCTCCACTCAATACAAAAATTAAGTCAAATGGCCTAGAAACTGCAGGGTTATGATATTAATTAGTAAAAAACAAACAAACAAACAAACAAACAAAACATACATTGTAAACCAAGTAGATAAAGCTATTATCAAGGAACCATGGCTTTTCTGATTCTGAAAATCTCTCTGGATTGACCTTTTTAAAAATATTTATTTATTTTTTATTAATTACAGTTTATTCACTTTTTATCCCAGCTGTAGACCCCTTCCTCATCCCCTCCCAATCCCCCTTCCTTTATCTCTTCCCATGCGATTACTGAAATCCATTGATAGGGGAGGTCCTCTTCCCCTATCTGACCTTATCCTATCAGGTCTCATCAGGACTGGCTGCATTGTCTTCCTCTGTGGCCTGGTAAGGCTGCTCAGGGGGAGGTGATCAAAGAACCAGCCAGGGAGTTCATGTCAGAGACAGTCCCTGTTCCCATTAGTAGAGAACCCACTTGGACACTGAACTGCCATGGGCTACATCTTTGCAGGTATTCTAGGTTATATCCATGAATGGTCCGTGTTTGGAGTATCAGTCTCAGAAAAGACCCTGACCCAGATTTTTTTTGGTTCTGTTGCTCTCCTTGTGGAGCTCCTGTTCCCTCCAGGTCTTTCTGTCTCCCCCTCCTTTATAAGATTCCCTGCACACTTTACAAAGTTTGGTAAATTCACCTTTTAATAAAATTTTAAGAAATGTTTACTAAAAAAATTATGTCTTACAAGTGAAAAGCTTGAGTATTTCTTAAGGAATTGAACATATTTACAATGAGAAACTCTGCAAGAAATTGTCATTTTGTATTTATGATCACAGTATGATTATCTTAGCGCTTTATCATTGTACAGTGTCCTAATGCAACTCTATGCCTTTTAACCAGACAGTTATGAGGAAACCCAAGGAAAATCTACACACCTACTTTATTATTTGTTGGTCATCTAAAATGTAATAGAATTGACACCCTAAGAACACTGGTAGCATAAAACTCAACTGTATTACTCCTGGTTATATACTCAGAAAATTCTGTATACTACTGTACAAACACATTTCTATATTCTTTGTTGCTCTATAAACAATAGCCAGAAAATGGAATGAGGATGGATATCCTTCACTTGATTATTGTGTATAGTGGGTTTCTATTCAGCTCTTAAAAAAAAGAAATTATAATTTTTTCAGGAAAATGGCTGCACCTGGAAAAATTACAGTGAGTGATGTAAACCAAACCTGAAGAGACAAACAGCAAATGCTCATATTCTCTCTCATATAAGGACCTCATTTGACACTTTAGTTTTATGTATTTGACTTGGAGTACTCATTGAATCCAGGAGTCAAGAAAAGGATGGGGATTTGCTTTAAAGGATGAGTACAGTAGAATATAGGTAAAATGAAAACAGA
>REGO01000314.1:2078981-2093211 GCA_010120015.1 Rhombomys opimus
TAACAGGAACTCAATGAAGATACCTGATAAAACAGGATCAGATGAATGGGGGGAGGTCCCCCCCATCAGTGGACTTGGAAAGGGGCACAGTAGTGATGAGTGAGGGAGGGAGGGACTGGGAGGGAATGAGGGTTTGGGGCACGGCTGGGATACAGAATTAATAAAATGTAACTGATAAAAATAAAAATTAAAAAAAAATGGGTTACAGAGATGAACAGAGAACTCTCAATAAAGGATAATTGAATGGCAGAGAAACACTTAAAGAAATGCTCAACATCCTTAAGTCATAAGGGAGATGCAAATAAAAACAACCCTGAGATTTCACCTTACTCTCATCAGAATGGCTAAGATCAAAACCTCAAGTGACAACACATGCTGGAGAGGATGTGGAGAAAGGGGAATCTTTCTCCATTGTTGGTGGGAATGTAAACTTTTTATTTTATTTTATTTTTTATTTTTGCAATAAGGTTTATTGAAATATAATTTACACAAGTGAAATTTAATTTTAAAAGGCACAGAATTTATTTTTTTTACTTTACACATTTTTATTGAATATTAATATTTATTATTGATTTATCTTTTTTAAACTTTTTTGTTGTTATTGTTGTTTTTTTAAATTTGTTTACTATTAATTATACTTTATTCATTTTGTATTCCCCCATAAGCCCCTCCCTACTCCTCTCCCGATCCCACCCTCCCTCCCCCTTCCTCATGCATGCCCGTCCCCAAGTCCACTGATAAGGGAGGTCCTCTTCTCCTTCCTTCTGATAGAGGTATTGAAACAGAGGCTGAGATTCATAACCAAACTTTGGGCAAAGTACATGTAATCTTATAAATGTAGGGGGAATTATAAAGACCTGGAGGGTACAGGAGCTCCAAAAGGAGACCAACAGCCCCTCCCCCACCAAAAAAAAATCTGAGCCCTGCAGAGACTGATACTCAAACCAAGGACAATGTATGAAGAGGACTTAAAACCCTGGCTCACATGTAGCCCATAAACTCAATCTCCAAGTGGGTTCCCTAATAAGGGGAGCAGGGGATTTCTCTGGCATGAACTCAGTGACAGGCTTTCTGATCACCAAACCCTGGGGGTCGGTGCAGCCTTGTCAGGCCACGGTGGAATACAATGCAACCAGCCCTGATGAGATCTGGGAGGCTAGGTTCAAACAGAAGGGGAGGAGGACCTCCAGTGTCAGTGAACTAGGGGAGGCATAAGGGAGAATAGGGAGGGATAGTAGGATTGGGAGCAGATGAGGGAGGGGGGCACAGCCAGGATACAAATTGAGTAAATAGTAATCAATGATAATAATAATTTTTTTTTAAAGTACTTAGAAAAAAAAAGTGAATCCAGATGTCAATAAAAGTAGGCTACCTCATTAACTTCACTGAATTTTATTTGGTAGAATCAAGTCACCATGTTTGGGCAACATTTAAGAGGAGATTATACAAATGCATGAATGCCAGCAGGCAGGAGCAATGGGACAGAAGACATATGGAACTTGGGCTTAGTCTCTTAGTACCTAACATATCCTGTGCATTGCATAGCAGGGATCTGGTTGGAGCAGAATAAAAAGAAGTAAATACAAAAATAATAAATAAATAAATAAATAAACGAAAAGGAGGAAGATGAGAAAGAACGAATTAAAAAAATATGTACAAGGTAAAGTAAGCCAGGATTATTTAGTAAGAAATATCTGTAGATTAAATACAGAGACTCTAGGGATACCATTTTTATTTCAATTATCCATTTTGCATTTAAGCTTATTTTTATGAGAAAATGAAAATATTGTAGTGGTCACTTGCCAATGACCACTTTGTACATGCTTCATTTTTTTCCTGTATGATTATTACTAATATTAGCTGACAGTGATTCATATTACAAAGAAGATAATTGCTAATTTTAATTTGAAAAATACACAAAATAATGGAAAGATATCCTTTATGAGTTTGTAGGTTTTAGGAATTAATGTTGATAAACTATTTATATATATAAGACAATCTTTAATCAATACAATAACCATAAAACATCCATGAAATCCTTCATATCTTTCATATGAACAGAAAACTAGTACTCCTAAGATTATTATGAAACAAAAAAATCAGTCTTGAGCAAAATGAACAAAGCTGAAAAACCTCTTCAGAACATACTACAAAGCCATGGCAGGAAAAACAGTGTCAATCCAATAAAACCATATATATACATATATATATATGTGTATACACACACACACACACACACACACACACACATATATATATATATATATATATATATATACATACATATATACATTTGGTCTAGTGATATCTCTCAAAGGTTATTTCTACATAAATTGTGTTGGAAATGAAGATGTGCCTCTTGCATAACATACTCCCCATTTTTCTAATTAGAAATATTTACATAGGATTTTTGTGTATTGAAACTCCTAAGTTACTTGTCATAGTAAGTATCTATCAAGGTTGCGATAAAGCATCATTACACCCTATGAACTAGCAAAAAAGCAAATGTAACAATTTTTCTAGAGAAAATATTTAAAATTTCATTTTATTTCTCTGTTATATTTAATGTAAAAAATGGCATACTGATCTTTACAGATTTAGCAATTTAGGGAGATAATCAATAATTCTTAAAATTCTTGTGTGTTTCTGCTCAGCACATGCTAGGTACTTCAGGGAGATAAAACAGAATGATTTCCCCTAACACAGAATGTACTGATTAAAGTTTATTCCTTCCAATACTCAATTCACTGAAGCAGTAACACATTGTGGATTATGCTACTAGGAAGTCCATAATGTTAGTTTGACTGTAGGATAAATATCTACATTACTAATGGAATTTATTTAGAGAGCGAAGGCATTCTCACTCAGTCTCTCATCAAAATTTAACGGATGAAATCATGCCCTATGGACTCTTTGCACCTATGAAGAGTTTTCAAATAATATCGTCTAAGTACTTCTCTTCTTAGGTATGTTTTATTTATTTTTATTTCTTTGTGAAGACTACTTAGAATCTATTTCAACCATATTTAAAATTGTTTATCTTGAAAAGTGTGAGGACAATAATTTAGTAGGATGTAATAAAGTAAAGTTTCCACTCAAGGTTTGCAAGAATATTTTTAGATGGATAACAACTTGGTTATTTTTACTTACAGTACTATAGTTACATAAATTCATTATTCATTCCCATAATTTTATTTTTTATTTCTTTTTAATATATTTTTTTAATTTATTACAGTTTATTCACTTTGTATCCCAGCTGTAGCCGCCTCCTTTGTCCTCTCCCCTCATTTTCTTCTCCCATGCCACTCCCCCTAGTCCACTGATAAGGGAGGTCCTCCTCCCCTTCCATCTGACCCTAGCCTATCAGGCTTCATCAGGACTGGCTGCATGGTCTTCCTAGGTGATCTGGTAAGGCTTCTCCCCCTTATGACACCTTATGTCATTAAGGTGACATAATTTTATTTTGATCTGCTTAATTATCCAAAGAAAGTGAGAGTCTTGAAATAGGTAATTTCACATTTTAAATTTGCAATAAGCATTATTTCTAATGTAATTATAAATATTTTCTTTAAGTAAGTGAAATAGTACCTTTAAATCTTAAAATTATATTCATCTTTTGGATTTGAGAAAACAGAATGCTATAGCAGCAAGTACTTTTCCCTTATTTCAAATATTTGAACAAATGTATTTGATTCAGTTAAACACTCTCTCTCAACAATGACCAAGAAATCACAAGCCACTTTAATTTAAAATCTCATTAAACAACTTAAAAAAATATATGTAACAGTTGTGTATGCCTATATGAAGTATGTAATATTGAATAATCTCTCATTTAAAGCCACAAAACTCTTGAAAAAGCCTACGTTTTTACTTCTCTTCCATTTGAATCTCAAGCACTAGATATTCTCAAGACCTGTGTTTCCTTCTGCCTGCATGGAGATGCTAAGTCCGTAAACAAAACATGTTTGAATATTAACCGTTAACTACACCCACATTATTTCAAATAGTCTCCATTTTTCTTCAACTTTCACCCCTGGGTCTAGTGATTAAATATTTTTGAGGGGATTGCTGTCATGAGGGCCTTGGCAGGCTGAATTCTCACTGAACTCGTAACTAGCTCCTATCCCAATGAGGGGCAAAGATTTGTTCTTCATCCTCCAAAAGTTAAAAAATAACATACGGTCATCCTTTTCTTTTCAACTTCGCAATGCAGGTACAAGAGTGTTGCACCATGATTGAAAGATTCCACACAGATTTAATATAACTCAGAGCAATGGAATATCTACACAGCGCAGTGTTTCTTGCTGGGTGAGTATTTTCTTTTCTACCACTCACTGAAAATATATCAAATAACTTGTAGAAGGCAAGAAGTGAAGAAACATAGGGACAATTGAAAACAACAAAATGTCTCATTTCTGTAATGCAAACCTGCCTCAATGATATTGCTTGTTTGTTCCAGACCACTGTCAATAAAGGAAAATCATATTGAAGTAAGCCACATTTTTGTTTTTGTTCCCCCAAAACAGTAATAAAGTATAAAACTATTTTTTATTTTACTGTAGACTTATCTTTGAAAAGATATGACATCTGGAATCAATGACCACGCTTCAATTTGAAAATAAATTATTGTCAAAAATATCAACAGTTACAGGATTGCTAGGAATTCATCAACATTTTGATGGCAGAATACCGTGTTTTGGTGTAGATTGTTGCTGACTGATAGTTGTTCAAGCTTGGGTGGGTGTGACAATTTTGTAAAGTGAGATGAAATTGAAGCATGACACACTCCATTTCATGAAAAATTGTTTGTAGCATGTGATGCTTTTACAAAACATTTTATCCATTGCAAAGCTCTTTTTTTAAATCGAAGTCAGTACTCTCAAAATTTGATACTTGTTTATCAACTAAACTTATAAACTAGTCTAAATATTTTCTTATTGTTTTTACTATTGTTCACATATTTACCAAGAGTTGGCTCTATCTCAAGAACCAGGTCTTTTCACTCAACCTTAAGTAGTAGAAACCCATATGCTAGAGACTGGTAAGATTTTAAGAATTCAATACATTATTTAGGTTCCACTTTTACATAGTTTTCTTAATCTTTTCATCATATCTTAGTTATTTCCTCTACTGAGACTTTGAGTTTATCAGACTCAGTGGGGCCAACTTCTTCCAAGCCCTCGTTAATGTTCATATTTTGTCCTCCTCTCATGAATCATGAATATTCATAATTACATATCGAAAGTTACATTATTTTCAAAGGGTGTTTAAATTAATCTGCCTAGATTCATCATAGTAATCACCAGAAACCGCCAAGATTGCCTTTGAAATGTTTTTAAATGAGTCTTGAAATTGAGAATTGTGCCTAGACCTATAAGCTTTAAAATTAGTATCTTCTTAGCAAGTGCGAATGCAGCATTAATCACATCACACACCAGACTTGGTAGCTTGGGTGAGTTGATCATCAGTTCAAATTTTGAAAGGAATATTTTTGAGCAGTTGGTCTCAAGAGTGGGCACTAAAGGACAGTTCTTAATGTCCCTAGGATTTGAAAGGTAAATGAACACTGGCTTCAATCTAGGCCACCAGTTGTATTAATCCTTATATAAAGGATTTAGTGTAACTATGCAGCTTTGAATATAGGCATTTCCTTCCTAGATATTAACACCCTAGATTTCATCTTCTTTCGAAATGTTGAAAATACATTCTTTGGCATAAGAATCTTCATTGCTGATCTCAGCTAGCACTTGCTGTTCTTCCTAGCACTTTACTATCATGTCAACAGTGTCTGTCCTTAAACCTTGGGAATCAACTTCTGATGCCGTGGGCTTTTCTTTCGCAGCTTCATTAGCCCTCAGCCTTCATGGAATGGAAGAAAGCTAGAGCCTTGCTCTGGATGAGGCTCTGCCTAAATGGAATAATGCAGCTTTTAAAGTCTGCTATCTTGTCTGAAAAATTTCTCCATAAGAGCAAAGAACTCTGTTTCACCTTATGATTATCAAGATGCAAATGTAAGTGCATTGGCACCGAAGCAGAACTACTAATGCACTATAATTCCAGACAAGTTATCAAAAACAGGTAAAAAAAAATACATGACTGTGATTGTAAAATACACACAGGCATTCCATTAATACCAAACCAAATATACCTTGTATTTAAATTCTGCTAACGAAGTACAGCCAAAGTGAAAAGATCTGTCTTTTTCAGATAGTGACCCAAGGTGAACCCATTCATCTTTTGTTTAGTTTGTCAAGTATTTAACCACAACATGGATGGGGAGATATAATATACCTCATTCTGAGCTTTAGTAAGTTAGCAAACTTCAAAAACCTCTTTTATTAACTATTTCTCAGAAAGGTGGTCAGTAGAATTTTTTTTCTTGCTACATAGGCTAGATCTACTTTGGTATTATAATATGTTCCATGTAACACATCTAGGCTTGAAAACAAAGAAATTTTTTCTGCATTACTGGGATATTAAGTCTTATCAATCACAGTTCTCCCTGAACTTCTGTCTTCTTCTGCATCTGTGTCATAAACTCAAAGAACACACACACACAATTTTCCTCCAACCTGTTCTATTTCTCTATTGATTTTACTCCAAACTAGCATCATACCTCTTGCTCTATTCAATATTTAATGTTTGCAGCAACAGCAACACTCCCGTTACAGCCAGCCAACTGCATAAACTCCCTCTGGCCCAGTTTTACTGGGTCCATTCTTGACTACTTCTGCTTTCTGTTTGTTCCACAGGGGGAAGAATTCCTGGAGTCACAAATTCACCTTATCCAACAACATGCAACCTCATTTCTACCACTCCTTTACACATACAGTATCCTGACTGCGGGGAGAGAAGATCTCCAGTCTAGATCACAGTATAAATATAAATAAATATATATGTATATGTGTGTGTGTGAGAGAGAGAGTCATTGATTTATCTATCTATCATCTATCTATCTATCTATCTATCTATCTATCTATCTATCTATCCATCCATCTATCTATCTATCATATAACATCTATCTATCATCAAATTTATATTCCTACTATGAGCTTTGTTTCTCTAGAGAACACTAATATTGTGGGTAATGTCTTATCTCTCCTTTTTCATTCCTGCTTCTTTCATCTGTACACTACAGCTTTTTTTCGTTAGCGGTGCAATAATTTGGAAATCTCTCTAGAAAAGTTAATCTGTAAAGGGCAAAAGCTGTCATGGCATGACCCACACATCCAATAAGTCAACAAATATTTATTGAACAGATTTCACATGATAAATACTATATGGAATATTATTTGATTTTTTTCTCAAAGAATATGTGTAGTTTTGTTCTTACATTGATACCATGTAGAAAACAGCAATTAATTTCCTGAAATGAGCGATGATTGCCAGAGAAAGCACACAGAGGGTGAAGGACAAACACAAGCAGTCAAGAAAGACTCATCTATCAAGAAAAGCTACATCTTCCAGGAGCTGGGGCTTAGATTGCTGCATAAAATCAGTGGGTAAAGGACAGTTTTAGAAAAATAATCACATTTTAAGTTAAATTGAGCCTCTAGTTGTGAAAATGCAACTCAACAAGGTAAAAAGGAGGTTAAGGCCACGTCTCAGCACTGAAATTGGACAGTAAGTAGCAAATAACATTTCAACATAGACAGAACCTATTACCCTTGCTCTCCCTGTCTGTGACAGTGCTATTAAGAGAGGCCAGCTAACATCCAATTATGCTAGAGGTTCAATTTCTACCTTCAATTCTCATATCACTACCTTCAACACAAAACGTTCAGTTCACAAACTTCAGGTTTTTGTGTTTTTTGTTTTTTTTCTGGATTCACTAAGAACATCAAATGTTTCTGTGAATGTAGGGGAGGATTGGGAGGAAACAGTGAAGGTGTATTTCTTTACTAGGGAAACAACAACTACAGCAAAACAGAAAAAAATAATGTTATGACTTCAGCTAAAACCAATAGCCTTTATGCAGGACTCTTTGATCTAAGTTGCAAAGTTCAAAAGCAAATTAGATTTTTTTTTCTTTTGATACCAGGTCTCTATATGTGGCTCTGGCTGTCCTGGAACTCACTATGTAGGTCATGCTGGCCTCAAGTCACAAAGATCCACCTGGCTCTGCATTCCATGTGGTGGTATTAAAGGCCTGAGCCACCAGGCCTGGCTTAATGTATTTTTTTTTAATATTACTCTTAAAATTGACTTCAATAGAAGTTCAAAGTAAATAGAATTCCTCCTAACATCCTTTATTATTCAGTGAGTTGTCTTTGTTTGTGTGATCTCCTAGTTACTGGAGTTAGAGGCAGCAAGGAAAAACATCTGAAATGGAGAAAAACATGTCAAGCAGCAACACTGAGTTCAGCAGCAGGACTCCAGGTGTCTGTCAAATTAGAAATTATGGTTTGGTGATAGAAGCACAAGGAGAAGATAAATGCAATAAAGTCATCGTTTTGACAAACACGATGCCGCCTATTCACGCATCAGAATGGCGCTGTGACAGCTTTCATTACAGGAATTTCATTTCATTTCAGGAATCAAACCAAAGTATATTCATGAATTTTCCAAGCAATGGGTCCTAGTCAGGTTTATAGAAATGGCATACCAAAACACTGATGAAGACAAATTTAATGGTTTTTATCAACAGAATGTGAGAAGTTGTTAACACTATTGAATAATCCACTGCCCCTTTTATATAACCGTGGCATGGTGGTATTGACTGTGAGGTAACAAGACTGAAGCCTTCTGAACCTGACAGTCAAGAACCTAAGAGCTTCCCTGTCATATTTTGAAGTTCAATACAAACAAACAAACAAACAAACAAAACAGGTTGCAGAAACATAAGCAGTCTTTTAAAGTGACTATTCCACATGCCTGGGACAGCACGGGTTATACTAAATCCTCCGATTTAGTATAAATTTAGCTTCCAGTAGAAATGCTTTCTCAATTAGCATACAGCAACTTGACGAATGTCACTTGGATGTATTCGTAGTTTTTTCTTTTCTCCTTAATCAGTTAACGTGTTAAAATGTATAGAAAAACTAACCTTTAAGCCTTTTGGCAAACTTTAGCAAGTACAAAATATATCAGCACTTTATATTATACAGAAAACCATGTCCTAAAATCTTTTTTTAAAATAATGTTAGATGGTTAAAATTGTGCATTTTGGTCACCTGGTCATAATATGCATTTCTGCTTGTCAATGACAAGACTTAAGTTTCTAAAAGTTGAACCATAAGGTAACTGTTTTGTTTTATTTATTCGTTTAGGGGGTGGGCACGCATACCATGAGACACACTTGGAGGTCAGAAAGCAACTTTCAGGAGTCGCTTTTCTCTTTCTACCGTGTGGGTTCTCTGCATCAAACTCAGATTTCCAAGTCAGTCATAATAACCTCTACTCACAGAATCGTCTCACTAGCTCTATAGGTTAATGTTTTAAGATCGTTGTGAAAAAATATTCACACAGATGTATAAATTTTTGATCAAATTAATCCTCCCCCAATTTTATTTCTGCAGTTTTCTATTTATTACCACACGACTTTTCCCTCCTGGCCTCCTGTTCTTTTGCTTTGTGTTATTTATTTTTTCAACATAGTGTTTTTACTGCTTCTTCAGGAATTTCATGCATACACCTTGATTACACTCACTTCTCAAGCTTTCTATGCCTCCTTTTTTGACCTCCCACAAAAACAAACAACAACAAATCCAAATTTGTGTTATCTAGTGGTCTGCTCCTAAAATAGAGCTGAGTCCTGTCCTGCACTGCGGCCGGAAGCCTTCAACTGTGGAGAGCTACACTTCAGCATCCTTATCACATTTTTAAAGAGTTCTCTTTGATGGCTTCCAGTTTTGGTTGTCACTATAGGTGTGTAGGGAGGTTGGGGTGGGAGTAGGAGTTGTCACAGAAGCTTTCCTTGTCACTCTTTCTATCTGGCTGCCACATCTTTCTACTTCTATTTTTTGTCATTCTTTTCTTTTTTCTTACTTGTATTAATTACACTTTATTCACTTTGTATCCCCCCATAACACCTTCCCTCCTCCCCTCCCCTCCCAATCCCACCCTCCCTCCCCCTTCTTCAAGCATGCCCCTCCCCAAGTCCACTGATAGGGGAGGTCCTCCTCTCCTTCTTTCTGATCTTAGTCTATCAGATTTCATCAGGAGTGGCTGCACTGAGGGCCTCTGAAAGGCTCTGCCCTGCAGACTATCAAAGCAGATGCTGACACTTATGGCCAACTGTTGGGCAGAGTGCATGGAATCTTATGTAAGAGGTGGGAAATAGTAAGATCTGGAGAGGACAGGAACTCCACAAGGAGAGCAACAGGAACCAGAAATTTGAACACAGGGGTCTTCCCAGAGACTCATACTCCAACCAAATACCAGGCATGGAGATAACTTAGAACCCCTGCACAGATGTAGCCCATGGCAGTTTAGTGTCCAAGTGGGTTACATAGTAATGGGAAGAGGGACTGCCTCTGACATAATCTGATTGGCCTGCTCTTTGATCAGCTTTCCCTGAGTGGGGAGCAGGCTACAGAAGATGACAATCTTTCTTCTTTTAAACCCACTTTGTGCTGTCTGTGTGAGCAGGACTGTTGAAATATCTCCCTGCTCCAAAATCCTTCAAATATATCTTCAGTTAGAGGTTGGACTTTATGAACTCTTCCCCCATCTATGCTGGGATGTTGTGTGTCTTGGTGTGGTGCAGGTCTTGATCATGCAGTCATAGCTATTGTGAGTCTGTATGTGCAACAGCCCTGTGATTTCAGGCAAAACAATTTCACTTCAGAACTCTCTGTATGTATAGTTCCTACTATCTTTCTGCTCCTCTTCCATGATGATACCTGAATTACAGTGGGAGGGGTAAAAAATATATTATATATATATATATATATATATATATATATATATATATATATATATACACACACACACACATATATATTCTTTAGGCTTTTATTCTCTCCATGTTGACCAAGCTTTCTCATGTGGCGAAGAGGCAAAAATCACTTTTCACCCAGAAAGAAATGCTGATACATTAATGGATAAAACTGTACATGTAAGCAACTTGGTAATATGAAGACTCTTCCTTGTCTTCTCATGGAAATTTTTCTACAATTTAAAGAGTGGCACTTTCAGAAGATGATTTATAACACTCATACATAGACATCAAGAATTTCTGGATGAAATTAGGTGTAGTGGGAATAATATCCTTTTACAGGTGATATTATCTTACATCTGTGGAATTAACCGCCTAAAATCTCTACCAAAAACCTATCAAGACCTATAAACACACTCAGAGAGTTGCAAAAATTTGAATGTAAGGAATTAAATTTAGTATAATTATAAGACCATACTACATCGGTTAAAAAATTTAGATGAAGATGGAGAGAAGATATCCTGCAAAGTATGTAATGGCCAAAACAAATTTTAGTAGCAAGCAAAAGAGAGTACAGAGAAAGAGGGAGGAAGAAGGGAGGGAGAAAGAGAATAACATGATTGTTAAGCATTGAATCTGCCGAAGAACACAGCTCTCTGGTCTGTGAGTTCCTCCCACTGCCAGTGAGAGTACTTACAGACACTGAGGACCATGACAAAAGGCATCTAATAAACCTCAGAAAATTTATTGTGTACACTTGTTAATAGATCATGTAGAAGAGGGAGAGAGAGAGAGAGAGAGAGAGAGAGAGAGAGAGAGAGAGAACAGCTGTATCAATTCCTCTGCTGAGGGACATCTGGGTTCTTTCCAGGTTCTGGCTATTACAAATAAAGCTGCTACCAACACGGTTAAACAGGACAGGAGCCTACCATAAGGGCCTCTGAAAGACTCTACCTAGCAGAGTATCAAAGCAGATGCTGAGACTCATAACCAAGGCTTGGAGAGAGTGCAGAGAATCATATGAAAAAAAGGAGAGTTAGTAAGACCTGGAGAGGACAGGAGCTCCACAAGGACCAAATATATCTTTTCTGAGACTGATTCTCCAATCAAGGACCATACATGGATATAACCTAGAATCCCTCCTCAGATGTAGCCCATGGCAGCTCAGTATCCAAGTGGGTTCCCCAGTAAGGGAACAGGGACTGTCTCTGACATGAACTCAATGACTGTCTCTTTGACCCCACCCCACCCCCAAGGGAGGAGCAGCCTTGCTAGGCCACAGAGGAAGACATTGCAGCCAGTCCTGATAAGACTTCATAAGCTAGGGTCAGAGGGAAGGGGAGGAGGATATCTTCCATCAGTGGACTTAGAGAAGGACAGGGAGGAGATGAGGGAGGGAGGAAGGGTGGGGTTGGGAGGGAATGAGGGAGGGGGCTAAGGCTGGGATACAAAGTAAATAAACCGTAATTAATATAAAAAATAAAAATTAAGAAAAAGATCTTGCCTACAGAAAACTTCTAACTGGAAGGCAAACTTTGAGACAGTACTGGCCAATTTCTCAGTGCTCTGTAAGGTGAAATTCTGTTCTGGGCCATGGACTGGTATGGAGAAGATAGGCTGATGTACACTTGGAGTCTTCACTCCTGTAGAGTAGTGTGCGTTGTACTGCAAGTTACTCTGCATACTACGAAAGGAGAAAGGTAAACACCGACCCATCTACAAACCCCTTGGTCTACAGTGGATGCCTACATGCAAGATATTCTTGTGCAATAGTGGCACAGAGTGAGTGTGTGTGTTTGGGGGGGGGGTAACCAGCTAAATCTGTTTTGAATTAAGGACCACTCCATGAGATATAACCCAGACCTGACACAGCTTGCATCATCAAGAATAGGAAGCAACATTCTCCACTGACCTGTAAGAAAATCAAATACGACTATTATGCTACAGGAACATACCAATAAAATGAGTCCTAGTGGCATTCTGCTATACTCATGGATCAGTGCCTTGCGAGGCCATCATTAGAGAAGCTAACTCCTGCAGGAGATGGGAACAAATACCCAAACCCAAACAATGTGAAGAGAGTTAGAGAGCTTGGAAAACTCAGCCCTCGGTATTCAGGGAACTTCTAGGAAGAAAGGGCAGAAGGAGTGTGAAGAGCAAGATAGTAGAGTCTTTGAGAGGCGCCATGTGGTAGGCTCCTGTCCTGTTCCCTGTCTTCTACCACTTCCAATGTCTATCGAATTTGTCCTGAATAAGGATTGAGCATTTTCCCTAGGGTCTTCTTTGTTGTTTAGCTTCTTTAGAACTATAGATTTTAGCATGTTTGTCTTTATAGTACATGTCTAGTATCCACTTATAAGTGAGTATAGACCCTGTGTGTCTTTCTGCTTCGAGGTTATCTCACTCAGGAGGATCTTTGCTAGTTCCATCCATTTTTTTTTTCTGAAAATTTCATGATTTTCTTGTTTTTAATTGCTGAGCAGTATTCCATTGTTTAAATGTGCCACAATTTCTGCATCCATTCCTTAGTTGAGGGACATCTAGTTTGCTTCCAAATTCTGGCTATTATGAATAAAGCTTCTAGGAACATGGTTGAGCAAAATCCTCCCTGTATAGTTGAGCATATTTCAAATATATGCTTAGGAGTGGTATAGCTAGATCCTGAAGTAGCACTATTTTTAATTTTAAAATTTCTGAGAAAGTGCTAGATTGATTTCCAAAGTGGTTGTACCAGTTTTCATTTCCACCAGCAATGGAGGAGGGTTCCCCTTTCTTCATATCCTCTCCAATATGTGTTGTCACTTGAGTTTTTGATCTTAGATATTCTGATGGGTGTAAGGTAGAATCTCAGGCCCCATTCCTAACTCAAAAGCAACCTCTAAATGATACAGACTTGCAAATGAAACAGTTTTCTCCAAGGGACTGTCGTTTGGAAAAATAATCACTCTTTGCCCCATTCACAGAGGTAGGTGATTGATGCAAAAAGAACTCTTTGGAAGTTCTCTGATTCATAATAGGATGACAGTGTTTTGTTATTGTTTTTGTTTTGTGATATTATTTGTTTGTTTTTTAGTTTTTTTTTTACTTGAACATCATTTATGTATACTTTATGGCTTCTGCTTTTCTGTTTTTATTTGTATTTCTGTGTCTGTAAATGTGTGCATGTGTGTGCAACTAGGTGTTTCTTTTTCTTTTTTTTTTAATTTTTATTTAACTTTTATTAAATGCACTTTATTCCTTTTGTATCCCCCCATAAGTCCCTCCCTCCTCCCCTCCCGGTCCCACCCTCCCCCCCTTTCTGCATGAATGCCTCTCCCCAAGTCCACTGATAGGGGAGGTCCTCCTCTCCTT
>REGO01000314.1:2095531-2124111 GCA_010120015.1 Rhombomys opimus
GAGGGAGGGACTGGGAGGGAATGAGGGTTCGGGGCACGGCTGGGATACAGATTTAATAAAATGTAACTGATAAAAAAAATAAAAAATAAAAAAAATAAAAAAATAAAAAAATAAAAGAAATGTTTAAAAAAATAATAATACACATTGCAATAAATACATTCTCTTCAACATATTATGCTTGAAAACCTGAATATCTACATGTAGCATAATGAAAATATATTCTTTTGTGACTCTTACAAAGGTCAATTACAAGTGGAACAAATAGTTTAATTTAAGACCTAAAAATCTGAAACTGATAGAAAAAAAAGTGGGGAGAGGAATATTTCAAGATAAAGACACAGGCAATAACTCTCTGAAAAGGACTCTGAAAGTTACAGCAATGATATCAGGAATTAACACTTATGACTGCATACGATTTAAAAGCATCTGTTCAACAAGGGAAACAGGAGCATGTATATCCTCCCTGAAGATAGGAAGAAATATGTCAGCTGTGTATTTGACAGAAGATTGATGCCTGTAATATTTAAAGACCTCAAGTTGCAATAGCAAACAAATAGTAAACGAGCCAATGAAATGAATAGAAAGATTCTCAAAAGTTAAAGTACAAAAGGCCCAAAAGAACATTTGAAATGTTCAACATCTCAGCCATAAGGGAAATGCAAATTAAAACTCCATTGTGATTTCATCTTACTTTAGGTAAAATGAATATTTTACAGAAAACAAATAACAGCAGCTTGGAAAGGTGTGAAAAGAAGTTCTTCCACACTGCTAATAAGACCATTCATTCTCTCAGACATTATGGAAATTAGTTTGGAATCACTTCAAAAGGCTAAAAAAAGTAGAAATACAACGTGGCCCAGCAGTACCCCTTTTGAATCTATATCCAAAGGTCTCTAATCAATGCAACACCCATTTCTTGCACATCCACATTTATTCCAACATTCTCCACAATAGACAAGAAGTAGGCTTGTCTTAGAGGGCTGCAGGCAAAGGAGTGAAGAGAGACAATGTATCACATATACAAAATGGAGGTGTATATGTCCAAAAGAATGAATTTATTAAGAGAAATAACCTAGAATTGGAAAAGGTAAAGGTCATATTTTATAGCATTTGGAAATCCAAGGTTTTATATAGACATATAAAATTATATCACATCAGAATACAAGGAAGACTGAAAAAGAAGACAGTGATCAAAGAGAGTTTGGCAAAATGAAGAGGGGAAAGAGGGTCAAAATTACATATGTCAATGCACGTTGTCTTTGTGAAACAGTCTATGTTAATTGAGTACTTGCCAAGAGATTTTTTTTTTTTTTCTGAGCCTTTAAACTACCTTGTAAACTGTTTTTTCATATAAACAGCATAGCATTTTGAATCCATTAGAGTCAAAGTGTGTTAACTTGTTCCCTGTTAGGAATTGTTTTATTTTATTTTTTTTTTCAGTTTATTTATGGACTTGAAACTGTTTAAATATTTAAGACAGACAGTAGTCAGAGCATGGTAGTTTAGACACAACATTTTTTCCTCTGTCTCCTGAGCTTTGTCAATATATACAAATAAGCAAAGCAAGAAAGAAGGAAAGAAGGAAAGAAAGAAAGACAAATAGAAAGAATGAAAGATAACCCCTGAACACTGAGTTATCTCTGTGAAGTCAAAAGTCTGAATGTAACTATTGATGGTTCAATCTCTTAAGCACTAATAAAGTGTGGTTGAAGGATGGCTAATCAGTAATTTAGCATCAGGTTTTACATTCATTTGATGATATATTATATTTTATTGTATTACATTATATACATACATGCACACACACATGCAAACACACTGTGAAAATTCCATGCAAAATGTGAGATATCACCTTTTTCTGAGACACTTAATTTGCTACAGAGAAGAATTACTCACAGATGTAACCCAAATCACAGGGCATTTTAATCACATTCCCGCTAACAAATCAGTTCACTCCAGTAGAGATACAGGATGGTCCTGGCATGGTTACAGGAGCAGTCTGTGTAACCCAGTTAGATTGACTATTGACTCTTTAAGCTTGTTTATTTTTCTCACATGTGAATAACTCCATGGGACAGTGTGTTTGAGTTGTATAGTTTTTAGCAAGTTGTGATTATTAACAAACTATAACTTCAGGAACAACAGCAATAATTTATAGTCCTTTTGGGATGAAATCTAAATTGGCTGAATGGGATTTTTTTAATATAATAATATTTAAAATATAGTAAATATTTAATACTTTAAATATAATGACATATTTTGCTGTTGTGTTGTGTTTTTTATTCTTCTCTCATATATTACAACCTAAATGAAGTTTCCCCACGTGTAGTTCTTTCAGTTTCGTTCCTCTCCCTCCCCTCCCTTCTCCATCTCCTCTCCCTCCCCTCTCCCTCCCTTCTCCCCCAGATCCATGCACCCGCTGTTTCCCTTTAGAAAAGAGCAGGTCTCCAAGGAATATGAACTGAACACAACCTAACAGGTAACAAGTCTTGGCACAAACCCTCATATCCAGGCAGAACAAGGCAACCCCAAAGGAGGAAAGGGTCCCCAAAACAGGCAAAAGAGTCAGGGACAGTCCCCATTCTTGCTGTAAGAGTCCCACAAGATCACCAAGCTACACAGCGGAAGACTTAGGTCAGATCCATGCAGTCTCCCTGATTGTGGGTTTGGTCTCTTGAGCCCCAATATGCCCAGTTTAGTTGATTCTGTGTTTTCTTGGGTATACTCGACCCTTCTGGTTCCTGTAACCCTTCATCTACCTCTGCTGTGGAATGTTTGGCTGTGGGCCTCTGCGTCTATCCCCAGCTGTTGCTGTATGAGGCCTCTCTGATGGCTCCAGATATGAGAGGAGCAGTCTATTCTTAGGAATCACTTCATTGACTTTGTGTGTGTGTCAGTATAGGTCTCTGACCTTCTAGCCTCCGGCTCCTGGCTATCCAGGCAGTATCAGGAGAGTGTACCATCTTCTCAAGTTACCACTTGCGGGTTGTCCATTCTGCCAATTTCTGCGCCACCATTACCCAGCACATCTTTCAGACAGGACAGCTTGTAGGTCAAACGTTTTGTGGCCGGGTGGACATCCCCATCCCACCGGTGGAAGTCTCGCCTGATTGCAGAAAACGATCACTCTTCACTAATGTCCTTATTAGAGAACAGAAAAAAATTCTCTAATCCTTGTGGTGCGTATGCATTTGTGATGTTTTCTTACCATCTTCAGTGTCTCTAGGCTTCATGCTTTATCTGACAGCATTTTGCAAATTGATATAAGCCTCCACAAACATCCACATGTAAGTGGAGTGTTTAATACAAACCTGTGCTGCTCAACTGTCAGTCTTAGATTCATAGGGCTCTAAGTTGAATTTGGTAATAGCTAAACATTACTAACCATATTTTTTTAATTACTGATGTTTTTTTTTTAATTTTTTAAATTCAGGGTTTGTCAACGTTCCCCTTTGCTAAACATTAAATTTCAGAGGTGAATAATATTTGTCAATAATTATGAAATAAGACTTTTGAGGATTGGAGACACAGAAGCACCATCCATTGTGATGTATTATAAATGCTCTATGGCCATTTCAAGATGACAAGTATTTTAAAACCACCTGGAACATTTATTCAAAATATGTAACAACCACCTTTTGAAAGCTAATCCAAGCTATCCCCAATCCTTCCTTAAAATGAGCCAAATCATTACCACTTACCAACAGTGAATCATGGTAATTCTAGTTGGTAGAACTTGGGCTGGTGGGAAAATAACATTCGTATCAACAATCCCACATGTCTGCGACTTTGCTCTAACAAAGCTGGTCACACATTCTCAACGTGCATATCTTACCAAAAATGAGTCTGAGTATTAACTACATAATTAGGAAAGCCTCATATAATGAGATGATTAATGTATGCTAAAGACAGTTTAGTTTGTATAAATCTAATAAGGCAGTGCATGGGACATTTGGCTACAAATACATTTAGGAATTTATTAATCATCTAAAACATGTTTCTACATTGTTAGTAAGTATTTCATAAAAAAAAAAATCTCTGCTTATACCAAAGGGCAAGGGCATGCATTACACAAATTTCATATTTGAGGTTCCACCTTGCTTTCCTTAAAAGGCATATTTAGCTTGCCTTCAACTTGACAGTGATTTATTTTTAAAATTTCCAGAAAAAGTGACATCACTAGGTACTACAAGGAAAGAAACCATTAAGAGAAGTACATAGAAAATTGTAAGATACATAGTATTACGTGTGATGATTAATAAAATTAATTTAATAGTCCTTATTGTATTTATTCTTATATTAAATCCTTCTTTCAACCAAGTACCAGGGGTTAAAGAAAAGTGTTAATTAAACTGAATCATCAAAGTAATTAAAATTATTTTTAAAACTATAGTACATTATTATCAATTACCTGGGATGAGTCTCAATGAGGGCTGGCCTTTGAGCATGTCCATACATGACTGCCTACTAATGTTAATTGACAAAAGAAGTCCTGACCCACTGGAGCAGCACAGGTCTTTACCTTGGCTTGGGGTTTTGATTTCTAAGTGCAGAAAGGATGTAGAGAATGATTAGGTGTGCATGGATTTACTCTCTTATTCTTGACTGTGTACGTGGCTAACAGCTTCAAGTACCTTTCTTGACTTCCATGAGATAAATAAAGCAAAATCTTGAATTGATATCTAAAACAGACAGTAGGATCCAAGATGGTGGTGATCAACACTCACCATTTCTGAAAGGCAGAAGATTTGAAACTCTGAAATTGGCGAGTGGAGGGCAACTGAAACCGGAAAATCGACATTGTGGCTCCCTGAAGGAGGAGGGCGACACAGGAGCAGAGAACTTTTCAGGTCAGACTCAAGACTACTCTGTGAACGGAGAGGGGCACTTTCCTTCTTCGGGTCTCCCTCCCCCTGGGAGGAGCTGAGCCATAGCACCAGTGGCACAGATCTTGCTGCCTGAGATCCCAGACAGCAGAGGCGGGGATACTAGCTCCTCAGCCTAAGCAGCCAGCATCACCCGTGTCCAGAGCCCAAGATACCCAGTATAATGCTGCCTGGGTTCCACGCCTGCGAGCAACCAGCCTTATCAACTCCAGAGCCTGACTGTATGAGCCACTCAGTCCCTCAATGGTGGACAGCCCAGCAGACTGTGCAGCCACCAAAGTCTGGCGGACCTGCAAAACCACCCAGGGGCACCAAGTGCCAAGCCACAGGAGTGGCTACACAAGACTTCCCAGCAGGCACCTAGACACCCCAGTTCTGCAGCCGCAACTGGATTCCCAGTACAGTGGCTGCAACACCACTGTGCTGTCTGAGCACACATTTGGCTCAGCAGGTCCAAACCTGCCAGTAGAGAACAGGAGGGACCCCTGTGCATTTCGATTTGACCTGCTAGAGAGTGAGTGCTCCCCCAAGTGCTTGAAGAGCCCCAGATCCAGGGTGCTTCTAAGTTAGCAGTCAGACATCTGAAATCTGCCACCCACACGTCCACTGTGGGAAACAGAGGGTTTCTTGGGACAAGCAAGCCCAGGCTCTTTGGAGCTACCAGCGGAGTTTAGGCAAATAACTCCTGGAGCTCAGTTAGAGAAGAGTACTAGTAGCCTATAGGCCACTGACATAGTCAGAGAATTTGTGCACGTGATCAACACTAGCACATGCGATGACTTCAGCGCCTGTGACCCCTTCAGTGACCGCAAGGCACCCCTCCCTCACACTGAAGTCCTCCACATTCTCTAGCACCTTGTCCCTCAAGGCAAACTTCCATGCACATGCACACGCTCTTATGCATTTGTTCTTCTGCACCTGTGGGCTTTCCTCCCACAGGTACAGCTGAAGCACCAACACACAGACTGAAAACATTGGACCACTCTCATTTCCCTGAAGAATTCTCCATACGCCAGAGAAAAATGGTACCAATCTGAACTACAGAACCCAAAAACAAACAGTGCAGGTTACTCTTAAGCAAGTGGCCAGAGGAAAATCAGACAAAAATCAGGAAATCATGGCTTCACCATAAACTCCCAATCAATGGCTACTCCAATTTATCGGAAACACACACAAAAAAAAAAATGACCTTAAAGATATGCTTATCCAGTTATTAGAGTTCCATAAAGAGGAAACAAACAAATCTCATAGAGAAATAGCCAAGCAAATACAGACAGTTAAAGAGGAAATGAATGAACAAATTTCTCAAAGAATTGACATCCCAGTTGGAGGCTAAGAAAGAGGAAATGAACAAAGTTCTCAAAGGAACACAGGCAAACATAGCCAAACAAATAGAGGGACAAATAGAGGCAAAATTAGTGGCATATAGAGAAGAAACAAACAAAAAATAGAGGCCATCATACAGAGACAGAAAGCCGCATTCAAACAGATGAAGGGAAAGGTGCAAGACATAAAAATAGAATCAATAAAGAAAACACACACAGAGAAAACCCTGGAGCTGGAGAAATTAGAGAAAAGATCAGGAACCACAAAAGTAGGCATCACTAACAGAATACAAGAGATGGAAGAGAAAATCTCTGGTGCTAAAGATACGTTGCAGAAATTGATATTTCTCTCAAAGAAAAAGTAAAATTGGAAAAGTCCCAAGCACAAAACATCCAAGAAATCAAAGACTCCATGAAAAGGCAAAATCTAAGAATAATAGGAATTGATGAAAAAGAAGATTCCAGTCTCCAAGGTCCAGAAAATATCTTCAAGAAAATCATAGAAGAAAATTTCCCCAACCTAAGAAGACATGCCCATAAACATACAAGAGGCCTACAGAACACCAAACAGACTAGACTAGAAAAGAAAATCCTCACGTCACATCATTGATGAAACACTAAATATACAGAACAAAAAAAGATATTAAAAGCAGAAAGGGAAAAAGGCCAAGTAACATATAAAGGCAGACCTATCAGAATCACACCGGATTTCTCATCAGAAACTATGAAAGTCAGAAGGGCCTGGGAAGAGGTCATGCAGAATTTAAGGGACCACAGCTGCCAACCCAAACTACAATACCCAGCAAAAATTTCAATCAACATAAATGGAGAAAACAAAATATTCCATGATAAAACTAAATTTAAGCAATTTCTACACAGCAAACCAGCCCTACAGAAGATAGTAGAAGGAAAATGCCAATCCAATGAAAATAACTATGTCCAAGAAAACATAGGATACAGATAATGTCCCTACAAAAATTAAAAGAAAACAAGCAGAGGTTCTAGGTTATATCCATACATGGTCCTTGGTAGGAGAAACAGTCTCAGAAAAGACCCCGGTGCCCAGATATATTTGGTTCTTGTGGAGCTCCTGTCCTCTCCAGGTCATATTAACTTCCCCTTCTTTCATATGATTCCCTGTACTCTCCAAAGGTTTGGTTATGAATCTCAGTATCTACTTTGATACACTACTAGACAGAGTCTTTCAGAAGCCCTCTGCGGTCGGCTTCTGTCCTGTTCTTTGTTTTCTCTTACATCCAATGCCCATCCCATTTGTCATTCTAAGTGAGTCATTCTATTGATCATCTTATCCCAGGTCCTCTTTCTTGCTTATCTTATTTAGGTGTATAGACTTCATTATGTTTATCATATAATATAGGTCTAAATAAGTGAGTATATACCATGTGTGTCTTTCTCCTTCTGGGATACCTCACTCAGAATGATCTTTTCTAGATCCCACCATTTGCCTGCAAATTTCATGATTTCCTTGTTTTTAATTGCTGAGTAGTATTCCATTGTGTAAGAATACTACCATTTCTGTATCCATTCCTCCATTGAGGGGCATCTGGGTTGTTTCCAGGTCCTGACTATTATGAATAAAGCTGCTACTAACATGGTTGAGCAAATGTCCTTGTTGTGTACTTAAGCTTCTTTTGGATATATGCCTAGGAGTGGTATAACTGGGTCCTAATTGTCTGAGAAAGCACCAGATTTCCAAAGTGGTTGCACAAGTTTACATTCTCACCAGCAATGGAGGAGGGTTCCCCTTTGTCCACATCCTCTCCAGCATGTATTGTCCCTTGAGTTTTTCATCTTAGCCTTTCTGATGGTGTAAGGTGAAATCTCAGCGTCGTTTTGATTTGCATCTGCCTGATGGCTAAGGATGTTGAGCATCTCTTTAGGTATTTCTCTGTCATTCTATATTCCTCTACAGAGAATTCTCTGTTTAGCGCCATACCCCATTTTTTAATTGGACTGCTTGATTTATTGCTTTTCAATTTCTTTAATTCTTTATATATTCTGGATATCAGCCCTCTGTCAGATATAGGATTGGTGAAGATCCTTTCCCAGTCTGTAGTCCTTTTGTTCTGATAACAGTGTCTTTTGTTTTACAGAAGCTTTTCAGTTTCATGAGGTCCCATTTGTTGATTGTTGCTCTTAGAGCCTGTGCTATTAGTATTCTGTTCAGGTAGTTGTCTCCTGTGCCAATGAGTTCCAGTCTCTTCCCCACTTTTTCTTCTAACCTATTTAGAGTATCTGGTTTTATGTTGAGGTCCAAGAACCATGTATGGATATAACCTAGAAACTCTCCTCGGATGTAGCCCATGGTAGCTCAGTATCCAAGTGTGTTCCCTAGTAAGGGGAACAGGGACTATTTCTGTCATGAACTCAATGGCAGGCTCTTTGACCTCCCCACCCCTGAAGGGAGGGGCAGCTCTGGTAGGCCACAGAGGAGGACTTTGCACCCATTCCTGAAGATACCTGTTAAAACAGGGTCAGATGAAAGGGGAGGAGGTCCTCCCCTCCCAGTGGACATCTAAAAGGGCAGGCAGGAGATGAGGAAGGCACAGACGGTTTGGGAGGGAATGAGGGAGTGGGATACAGCTGGGATACAAAGTTAATAAAATGTAACTAAAAAATTATATCTTTTGAAAATAAAAATAAGTAATATTTATTAAAATTCAAAAAAAGAAAAAGAAAACAAGCAATGAATAACAGTAAGACCACCAACTCCACAATACAAGGAAGTAATGTTCATTGGTCACTATTATCTATCAACATCAATGGACTCAACTGTCCAATAAAAAGACACAGCCTAACAGGATGGGTGCGGAAACAGAATCGAACATTCTGCTGCATACAAGAAATGCCCCTTTACAACAAAGATAAACACTACCTCAGAGTAAACGTCTGGAAAAATGTTTTTCAGGTAAATGGACCCAGAAAACAAGCTGGGGTAGCTATCTTAATAGCTAATAAAATAGACTTTCAACCAAAATTAATCAAAAAAGATGAAGAAGGGCACTACATTCTCATCAAAGAAAAAATCCACCAAGAAGACATCACAATTCTGAATATCTATGCCACAAATACAAGAGCGCCTACATTCATAAAGGAAACATTATTAAAACTCAAATCACACATTCATCCCAACACGTTAGTAGTGGGAGACTTTAGCACCCCACTCTCACTAAAGGACAGACTATCTAGACAGAAACCAAATAGGGAAATAAAGGCACTTACAGAGGTCCTAAATCAAATGGACCTAATAGATGTCTACAGAACTGTTCACCCAAACTCAAAAGAAGGCACCTCTGGAACCTTCTCCAAAAAAGACCATATAGTTGGTCACAAAGCAAGCCTCAACAGATACAAGAAAATTCAAATAATCATCTGTATTCTATCTGACCACCATGGACTAAAGCTGGACCTCAACAATAATAGAAATAACATAAAGTCTACAAACACATGGAAACTGAGCAACTTGGTACTCAATAACAGCTGGGTTAAGGAAAAAATAAAGAAAGAAATTTAAAACTTCCTAAAATTCAATGAAAATGAAGATACAATATACCCTAATTTATAGGACACAATGAAAGCAGTGCTTAGAGGAAAATTCATAGCACTAAATGCCTTCAAGAAGAAATTTGTAACATCTCATACAAGCAACTTAATGGCTCAACTGAAAGCCCTAGAAAACAAAAGTAGCAGATACACCCAAGAGGAACAGACAAATAAAACTATTCAAAGAATCAATGAAACCAAGAGCTGGTTCTTTGAGAAAATCAACAAGATAGACAAATCCTGAGCTACACTAACTAAAAGGGAGAGAGAAATCAGCAAAAACAGAAATGAAAAGGGGGACATAACTACAGACACTGAGGAAATCCAAACAATCATTAAGTCATACTACAAAAGCCTATATGCCACAAAATATGAAAATCTAAAAGAAATAGACAATTTTCTTGATAGATTCTATCTACCAAAATTGAATTAAGGTCAGGTAGAAAGATTGAATAACTGTATATCCCCAAGGAAATCAAACCATCATCAACAGTCTTCCTTCCAAAATAAAAGCCCTAGGCCAGATGGTTTCAGCTCAGAATTCTACCAGACCTTCAAAGAAGTGCTAATTCCAATTCTTTTCAAACTATTCCACAAAATAGAAACAGAAGAAACTTTAGCAAACTCATTCTATGAAGCCACAGTAGCCCAGATAGCTAAACCACATAAAGACCCAACAAAAAAAGAGAACTTTCTCATGAACATTGATGCAAAAAAATACTCAATAAAATACTTGCAAACCAAATCCAAGAACACATAAAAGATATCATTTACTATGACCAAGTAGGCTTCATCCCAGGCATGCAAGGATTGTTAAATATATGGAAATCCATCAATGTAATCCACCTTTTAAACAAACTGAAAGAGAAAAACCACAGAATCATCTCCTTAGATGCTGAAAAAGCATTTGACAATGTCCAACATCCATTCATGTTTAAAGTCTTGGAGAGATCAGAAAAACAAGGCACATTCCTAAACATAGCAAAGGCAATTATACAGCAAGCCTGTAGCCAACATCAGACTCAATGTAGAGAAAATTAAATCAATATCACTGAAATCAGGGACAAGGAAATGCTGCCCACTTTCTCCATTTCTCTTCAACATAGTACTTGAAGTCCTGGCTAGAGCAATAAGACAAGTAAAGGAGGTCAAGGGGATACAAATCAGAAAGGAAGAGGTCAAAGTTTCACTATTTGCAGATGATATGATAGTGTACATGAGTGACCCCAAAAATTCAGCCAGAGAACTCCTTCAGCTGATAAACACCTTCAGTAAAGTGGCTGGATACAAAATTAACTCAAAAAAAATCAGAAGCCCTCCTGTATACCAAAGACAAAAGGGCTGAGAAAGAAATCAGAGAAACAACACCCTTCACAATAGCCACTAATAACATAAAGTAACTTGGTGTAACTTTAACCAAGCAGGTGAAAGACCTGTTTGAAAAAACTTCAAGTCTCTGAAGAAAGAAATTGAGGAAGATATCAAAAGTTGGAAAGATCTTCTGAGCTCATGGATCAGTAGGATTAACATAGTAAAAATGGCCATCCTGCCAAAAGCAATCTACAGAATGAATGCAATTCCCATCAAAATACCAATACAATTCTTTACAGACCTTAAAAGAAAAATTCTCAACTTCATATGGAGAAACAAAAACCCTGAATTTCTAAAACGATCTTGTACAACAACAGATCATCTGGAGGTATCTCCATTCCTGATCTCAAGCTGTACTACAGAGCAATAGTAATCAAAACAGCATGGTATTGGCATAGACACAGAATGGTGGATCAAAGGAATCGAATAGAAGACCCAGAAATAAACCCAAACACCTATGAATACTTGATTTTCGACAAAGAAGCCAAAACCATTCAATGGAAAAAAGACAGCATCTTCAACAAATGGTGTTGGTCTATATGTTGGTATTCAGCTATACCATTCCTAGGCATATATCCAAAAGAAGCTCAAGTACACAAGGACATTTGCTCAATACTTTTTGTAGCAGCTCTATTTGTAATAGCCAGAACCTGGATACAACCTAAATGTCCACCAATGGAGGAGTGGAAACAGAAATTGTGGAACTTTTACACAATGGAATACTACCCAGCAATTAAAAACAAGGAAATCATGAAATTTGCAGGCAAACAACGAGATCTAGAAAAGATCATCCTGAGTGAGGTATCCCAGAAGCAGAAAGACACACACGGTATATCCTCACTCTTGTAGACCTATAAGATAGGATAAACATACTAAAATAAGTCCACCTACAGAAGATAAAAAAGAAAGAGGTCCAAAGGTAAGATGGTCAATCCTCATCTAGAAAGACAAAGGGGATGGACTTTGGAAATAGGAGAAAACAAGTAATAGGACAGTAGCCTGTCACAGAAGACACCTGAAAGACTCTACCTAGCAGTGTATTAAAGCAGATGTGGAGCCTCTTAACCAAACCTTCGGCAGAGTGCAAGGAATCATATGAAAGAAGAAGAGTTAGTATGACCTGGAGAGGACAGGAGCTCTACAAGTACTAAATATATCAGGGCTTGGGTGCTCTCTATGAGACTGTTTCTCCAACCAAGAACCATATAAGGATATAACGTAGAACCCCTGCTCAGATGTAACATATGGTAGCTCAGTAACCAAGTAGGTTTTCCTAGTAAGGGGAACAGGAACTATTTCTGACATAAACTCAATGACTGGCTTCTTTACCTCCCCGCCACATACACACACAGACACACTCCGAGGGAAGAACAGCCTTGAAGGTCACAAAGAAGGACATGGCAGCCAGTCCTGAAGATTTCTGATAAGCTAGGGTCAGATGGAAGGGAAGGAGGACCTCCCCTAGCAATGGACTTGGAAAGGGGCAGGAAGGAGATGACGGAGGGAGGGTGGGATTGGGAGGGAACGAGGTAGGGGGCTACTGCTTGGATACAACGTAAATAACCTGTGATTAATATAAGAATAAAAATTAATTAAAAATATCTGAAATAACATTTTTCCTCTAAGTTTCCTTTTTTGGTCTGACTTTATTTTTTTAATACTAACTGTAAATGAGCCATGAATACTTGAGGGACCCCAACCCTTGTCTAGATGCTACACTTTTTTCCTATAAGTAAAAAGGCTTATTCTTTGTTTTTTTAAAAAGATATTTCACTCATCTAGCCAGAGATACTCCATACATTACAAAGCTTCAGGCAGTTCTTCAAAGGTAAAGTTCCTTGCTGTTACTGAATCCTCTATGGATGTTAGGGCTTATCAGCTCATCGGATTGAAGGGATTGTGAGGTGCTATCTAAATCTTGGCATTAAACCCTGAAACTTAACCTAACTGTAAAGCCCTTTCTGAGAGGGGAGATACATTCAGCTGTCTATAAAAATCACCATTCTTAAACAACACCTAGAAAAAAGTTACTATGAGAAAATGTCAAAAATAAGTTTATTGAGTTATTCAGAGTCTTCCATTTATCCAACAGCTAAAATATAGGACTGTGGGTAAAGATGCTAGCCTATTAAAACAAATGATGACTGTAAGAAATAAACTAAAAATGATTCTAATAATCAGACTATAAGCAGTAATCTAATAAAAATTAGAGCTTAAAAGAACATACTTTTGTTAAAATCCACATTTATTGAGCTTAGAAAGGACAGTAAGTAGCAAGAAGATTAGCTGCAATAGCATTTTAGGGACTCAACACTGTATGGGCAATTATTTATGTTTAAATGAGGACAAAATTCAGGCTTATAAAAATGTGCAGGATTGTTTTAGAAATTCTATTTTTTCATTGTTCCATATGAAATTGAGAATTGTTCTTTCAAATTCTATAAAGAATTGTGTTGGTATTTTGATGGGAATTGCATTGAATCTGTAGATAGTTTTGGAAGCATGGCTATTTTCACTATGTTAATCCTACTGATTAATGAGCATGGGATATCTTTCCATCTTCTGATATCTTCTTCAATTTCTTTCTTCAGAGACTTGAAGTTATTTTTTTCAAACAGGTCTTTCACTTGCTTGGTTATAGTCACACCAAGGTACTTTATGTTATTAATGGCTATTGTGAAGGGTGTTGTTTTCCTACTTTCTTTCTCAGCCCTTTGGTCTTTGGTATACAGGAGGGCTTCTGATTTTGTTTTAGTTAATTTTGTATCCAGCCACTTTACTGAAGGTGTTTATCAGCTGAAGGAGTTCTCTGGTTGAATTTTTGGGGTCGCTCATGTATACTATCATATCATCTGCAAATAGTGAAACTTTGACCTCTTCCTTTCTGATTTGTATCACCTTCAGCTCCTAGAGTTGTCTTATGGCTCTAGCTAGGACTTCAAGTACTATGGTGAAGAGATTCAGAGAGAGTGGGCAGCCTTGTCTTGTCCCTGATTTCAGTGGAATTGATTTAAGTTTCTCTCCATTGAGTTTGATGTTGGTTATAGGCTTGCTGTATGCTGTCTTTACTATGTTAGGTATGTGCTTGTATTCCTGATCTCTCCAAGACTTTAAACATGAATGGATGTTGGATTTTGTCAAATGCTTTTTCAGCATCTAAAGAGATGATCACGTGGTTTTTCTCCTTCAGTTTGTTTATGTGGTGGATTACATTGATGGATTTTTTTTATATATTAAACCACCCCTGCATGCCTGGAATGAAGCCTACTTGGTCATGGTGGATGATATCTTTTATGTGTTCTTGGATTTGGTTTGCAAGAGTTTTATTGAGTATTTTTTGCATCAGTATTCTAAGAGAGATAGGTCTGAAGTCTCTTTCTGTGTTGGGTCTTTGTGTGATTTAGATATCAAGCTGACTGTGGTCTCATAGACTGAGTGTGGTAGTGTTTCTTCTGTTTCTATTTTGTGGAATAATTTGAAGATCATTGGAGTTAGCACTTTTTTGAAGGTCTGGTGTAATTCTGCATGGAAACCGTCTGGCCTGGGCTTTTTTGGAAGGGAGATATTTTTCTTTATTTTATTTTATTTTATTTTATTTTATTTTATTAATTACACTTTACTCACTTTGTATCCCCCCTCTGTGGTTCCCTTCCTCCTCCTGTCCTAATCCCTCCCTGTGAGATTTTTTTTTTTTATGACTGCTTCTATTTTCTTGGGTGATATAGGACTATTTAATCTATTTATTTCATCTTGATTTAATTTTGGTAAATGGAATCTATCAAGAAAATTGTCCATTACATTTAGATTTTCAAATTTTGTGGCATAGAAGCTTTTGCAATAAGATCAAATGATAGTTTCGATTTCCTCAGTGCCTTTTTTTATGTCCCCCTTTTCAATTCTGATTTTGCTAATTTGGATAGTTTCTCTCTGCCTCTTAGTTAGTTTGGCTAAGAGTTTGTTTATCTTGTTGATTTTCTCAAAGAAGCAGAAATTGGTCTCATTGATTCTTTGAATTGTTTTTTTTTTTTCTTTTGTATCTAATTCTTTGATTTCAGCTCTGAGTTAGATTATTTCTAATTGTCTATTTCTCTTGAACATGTCTGCTTCTCGTTTTGCTAAGGCTTTCAAGGTATTCCATTAAGTTTCTTGTATAAGATGTCCCAAACTTCTTTCTGCACTTAGCGCTATGAACTTTCCTGTTAGCACTGTTTTTATTGTGTCCCATAAGCTTGAGTAAGTTGTGCCTTCATTTTCATTGAATTTTAGGAAGTCTCTAATTTCTTTTTTCATTTCCTTTCTGACCAAACTGTCATTGAGTAGAGAGCCGTTTAGTTTCCATCTGTATGGAGGCTGTAAAACAAAATGACAGCTTACTGTCTGGGAAAGGATCTTCACCAACTTTATATCTGACAGAGGGCTACTATCTAGAATATATAAAGAACTCAAGAAGTTAAACAGCAACAAATCAAGTAACCCAATTAAAAAATGGGTGCAGAGCTAGGCAGAGAATTCTCAGTAGAGGACTATAAAATGGCAGAGACACACTTAAAAATATGTTCAACATCCTTAGAAATAAGGGAAATGCAAATCAAAGTGATCCTGAGATTTCACCTTACACCCATCAGAATGGCTAAGATCAAAAACTCAAGTGACAACACATTCTGGAGAGAATGTGGAGAAAGGGGAATCCTCCTCCACTGCTAGTGGGAATGTAAACTTGTACAACCACTTTGCAAATCAATCTGGCACTTTCTCAGACAATTAGGAATAATATTACCTCAAGATCCAACTATACCACTCCTAGGCATATATCCAAAATATGCTCAAGTACACAACAAGAACATTTGCTCAACCATGTTCGTAACAGCTTTATTCCTAATAGTCAGAATCTGGACACAACTCAGATGTCCCTCAGCGGAGGAATGGAAACAGGAATTGTGGTACATTTACACAATGGAATACTACTCAGTAATTAAAAACAAGGAAATCATGAAATTTGCAGCCATATGGTGGGATCTAGAGAAGATCGTCTTGAGTGAGGTATCCCAGAAGCAGAAAGATGCACATTGTATACACTCATTTATAAACGGATATTAGACATGTAATACAGGATAAACATACTAAAATCTGTACACCTAAAAACGCTAAGCTAGAAGGAGAACCTTGGGTAAGATGATAAATCCTTACTCAGAAAGGCAAACAGGATGGACATCAAAAGATGGAGAAAACAGGGAAAAAGACAGGAGCCTACCACAGAGGACCTCTGAAAGACTCAACCCAGCAGAGTATCAAAGCAGATGTTGAGGCTCATTGCCAAACTTTGGGCAGAGTGCAGGGAATCTTATTAAAGTAGGGCAGAAAAAGATACCTGGGGGGGCCTGGAGCTCCACAAGAAGAGCAAAAAAACCAAGAAATATGGGCCCAGGGGTCTTTTCTGAGACTGATACTCCAACCAAAGACCATACATGGAGACAACCTAGAACCTCTACACAAATGTAGCCCATGGTAACTCAGTCTTTAAGTGGGTTCCCTAGTAAGGAGAACAGGGACTGTCTTGGACAAGAAGTCAGTGGCTGGCTCTTTGATCACCTCCCCTTCCTTGGGGAGCAGCCTTACCAGACCACAGAGGAAGACAATGCAGCCAGTGCTGATGAGACCTGATAGACTAGTGTCAGAGGGAAGGAGAGGAGGACCTCACCTATCAGTGGACTGGGGAAAAATCATGGGAGGAGATGAGGGAGGGAGGGTGGCATTGGGCAGGGATGATGTAGGGGGTCTACAGCTGGGATACAAAGTAAATAAACTGTAATCAATTAAAAAGTAAATTAATTTAAAACAAAACTAAACAAAAAGAGATTCCATCTCACTCCATCCTGATTGTTAGATGAATTACTCCTGCTACTCAAGTCATGTTTCTACTTTTGGTACATATTCATCTTTACAGTGATATTGTAATTCTAAATTTTCAGTTGTATATTCTTGCTGAGACATTGTACTTATGTTTAGCTGATGAACAAGGTTACTGAAATAATAGTAACTTCAAAAATCAGATATGCACAAACATTATTTTACAGAACATAATGAAACAAATATTTTCTTAATCTTTTAAAAATATATCTGATAAAAATAAAAATATATTGAAAAATAAATAAATTAATTAAGAAAACAATATATATATATATCCAAACTACAAATATCAATTTTATTGATGCCATCCTTAATATTAAATTTTTTAAATTAAATTTTTTTATATTAGTTACAGTTTATTAACTTTGTATCCCAGCTGTAGCCCCCTCTTTCATTCCCTCCCACCCCCACCCTCCCTCATCTCCTCCCTGCTCCTCTCTAAGTCCACTTATAGGGGAGGTCCTTCTCCCTTTCCCTCTGGCCCTACCTTATCTGGTCTCTTCAGGACTGGCTGCAATGTCCTCCCCTGTCACCTAGCAAGGCTGCTCCCCCCTTGGGGTAGGGGGTAGGCCAAAGAGCCAGCCATTGAATTCACATCAGAAACAGTCCCTGTTCCCCTTACTAGGGAACCCACATTGATACTGAGCTGCCATGGCTACATCTGAGCAGTGGTTATATCCATGAATGGTCTGTGGCCATTTAAACACTCTTTCAGCTAGGCAAAGTGGCATAAATCTGTAATCCCAGCAATCTGTGAGGAGGAGGCAGCTAGATCTCTCTGAGTTTAAGGCCAGCCTGGTGTACAAAGAAAGTCCAGGACAGCTAAGGCTTCACAGAGATACCCAGTCTCAAACAAAGAAAGAAAATACTCTTAGTTGTGAAAAGTATCTACTTTACTCCAATATTCAGTGGGAAAAAAATTAATTATAGTAATCTACTTGTTATTTTATGGAGTATTTTTTTTAACACCACATCTCCAAACTCATCAGTCTCTTTTGGACACTAAACATTCAACAAATTACCAGTCTTCATTTGTAATCTTAGTTTACTGACCTTCTTCCTGAATGAAGAAACTGTACCACTGTTCAAAGTTCTGTTCTTCAAAGTATGAATCACCATTTTTCTATTATTATATTGTTCAGTGCTGCTATATATCCAATGTTTTGCTCACAGTGCTCATGGTTGTCTTTGGATGAGTGGAGTAGAAACCACGAGTGAATCAGGAACTCATATACCTGACACCAGCAGCTAAGTGAACTAAGAACCTGCACTCATATTCTCTTCTTGCCCAGGCTTTAGAAAACATGCTGGGATTCTTATGAATGTAAAGCATAAATTTTCTCCAATGATCATTTTTTTTAACTTTTATTAAATACACTTTATTCCTTTTGTATCCCCCATAAGCCCCTTCCTCCTCCCCTCCCGTTCCCACCCTCCCCCCCTTTTTGCATGCATGCCTCTCCCCAAGTCCACTGATAGGGGAGGTCCCCCTCTCCTTCTTTCTGATCTTTTTTTTGTTGTTGTTGTACTTCACAATGCAGTTTATTCAGGAACCTTGAACAATCTTCTGACCCTGGGGAAAGCCAGCCCACAACTTAAAATAGCCTCTGGGTAGCCAACCCCAGCGTGCCTCATGAGCAATGCAGATAGGTCCATATACACGGAAGCAAGCCAGATCCTCAGCCTTAGCCAAATATGGAGTTGTTTGTGACAGAGAGCACTCACCATCGGGAAGGTGGAAGGCGGAAACCAGCTCCATCTTTAAGGCGCGGCATTACGCAGCTCTCTACAGTTCCCCCTTTTTGTTTTAGACGCATCAGGCAAGAGTAGAGGTCTGATCTCTGATATTAGAAATAAATTGAGACTTTGTACCAATGTTCATTTAGGTGTCATCCACCCAAAGAGCATCAGACCCGTCCGATACCTTTTTCTCAGAGGCGGGACCTGGGGCATCAACCCGCATGCAATCATTTTATTGATACATAACACATTTGAGTTCCATTAGAATCCGTTGCAAATCAATACCAAGTTAGAATCACAATCCACGTGTCCTAACTGCCCATTAAAAATATGAGAGCAATCAAAATATGAGATAAACTACCGAAGATCCGCCCAAATGTTACAAATGAGTAGTTGGGTCCCTATTTTGCTTGAGCTGAGGGAAATGAAAAGGTAAAGCAGAAAGTGGGAAAATAATAGATGGGGTCACTGATACAGCACTGTAATGTAAAAGATTCTAGAAAACACACAAAGAAAAGACTGACTTTTAGTGAACTGTGTATAGAAACAATTTGGAGTAAATAATGGGTATTTGATGAGGCAGCAAAGCAGAGAAAGCAATTGAAGATGTGTAAAGTCCTAGAAACGTGAAGAACATTTCTCTGGGGAACTTTCTTTTACCTCTGTGAAATGAGAAAGAATATGAGGTAATAAAAGTGATATATTTAAGATGTATATGTTAGTGAGGAAGTACACAGGGGCCACGGCGTGAAAGAAGTTAGTCAGAGATAAGGGCAGACGAATGAGCAGCCAAGCAGGAAAGGCAGCCCGAGTCAAGATCTGCATTTATTTGAATACATGAAAGGTAAAGGTGCAGAATGCTTCAGCAGGATTCCACGTTTTCTAGCTAAGCATCTGGTTATAAGACAAAACCATCAATTGACTAGAGTCAGGACCGTACAGAACCAAACGAGGAAGGTCAGGACAAAAGGCAAGATAATGCAGATTTCAGAAAAACCTGTGATGGGTACATGATTCTTTTTTCAGGTTTTCTTTTATTTATGAACATCAATGGTGATATACCTTAATACATATTCAATAAAGCTGGTCTCATGATAAGGAGGTCTCTGACCCAGTTTGGAGGGTGTCTAATGCTCTGCATTTAAACTACAGTAATTACTGTTACAAACGTGCTGTTTCTGTATGCTGTAGTCAGCCTCCCTTTAGCTAGTTCAGGAGACAGTGAAGCATAATTGCTTTAGCTATAAACACCATAGTGCTTTTAAATATAAACCCCAGTGCATTTATTAAAATGTGTGGCCATAAAGATTGATGGATTCAAAGTGCACATCTGCAAAAGTTAATCCAGAAGTCCTTTGAATGGCTTTCAGTGAGTTTCTTATCAACCATGACACTTTATAGCTGATGCTATATGGTGTATTATGTCTCCCAGTGGCATTGTTCCAAGCACTTTCATAACTAAATGTACTCAGAAAATATTCCATTTAATTAAAACTAACAATAATTGGGTACTTGTAATTAAAACTGGGGCTTGGCTTTATTTCTCAGTGTTTGATGCAATGAAAGTTGATGATGTGCAGATAGAAAGGCTATTGTGTTTAACTGTAGAAATTTCACAGTGAAGTAATTGCTGCCTCAGGCTGTAAACATTTGTGATTAAGAGATATAGTTAGGGCATTAATATCAAAAGCTGACTCTCATCTTATGTCAAGAAATTCATTTTTTTTCTTGTTTAGCCTATTAGAATGTCTCAGCAAACCTTGGCATTAATCAGTAGAAATGCCAGACAACCATGAGTTGATTTAAAAGTCATATTATTTTTAAGGGAGCATCTCAAGTTTCTTCTTTTATCATTCTGAGTTTGATTTATTTTATTGCTGTCCTTGGTTTCCATATTAGCATTACACAGATGATTTCTATATAGTGAAAGTCAATAACGGGCATGTTTTATGAAAGATGTAGAAATAAATATGCTATCAACATTGTAAGTGGATTTGCTTATTAAAATTGACTTGTGATTATAGTACATAGATACTTTATTTTGTTATCTAGCATCCATATTTGAAAAACCTGCTCCCACCACACATCTATAATATAAAAGATACTATATTCTGGTATATGTAAAGAAGTAGTCATGTACTATTTTCGCATAAGGCCTCAGGCAGGATAAAAATCACTCTGACAGTCTATGTTTCAGTGCCACACTATTCACTGTGGGAGTGAAGAACTCAAGAACAGGTCGCATTGCCATCTAGTGAACAGCAGAGCCAGCTCTGCACACAGCCCAAGACACAGCAGGCATCAGAATTTATTTAACAGTAGGAGCTATCCCCTTGAGATCTTATCGGAGAAGATATAACTTAATGATATGAGAAAATCCTTAAAAATTGTAAAGAACTGAACATTGTAAACAGGCTCAATATCAGGAATGAAAAATCTCAGAGTTGGTGAACATCTTAAGCCTAATCCTTTGTGCCACCTGAATGAACACCTAATAAACATTGCTTGTCCCTTACTCACTGGAACAGCGTTAGCAATATTCTTCAGAAAATATTCTGAGACACCTAAGAAAATCTTTATTTTGCTCCCACAAAATAAATAATAAACAAAACTATTTAAAATAGTATGTATTGTCTGAAATTTTATAACATTCATATATATATATATGACATATATATAACATTCATATATATATATGGAATTGGTATCTATAAAGACTGAATAATTTGTGAAAAAAACAAAGCAACTGTTTTTCTCTGTGATTCCAGATGTCTTCTTCATTAATACTTTATTCATTTTGTATTTGAACTAAAGTAGCAAAGAGGAGTAACAGTATTATATACAGCCTTTCAGCATGATTTGACTTCATTGGCAGGAAATATACCAACTTAACTTTAAATCCTTAATTCATATAGAAATGAACAACTCCATCAGCAAGATGGAATACTAGGATTTTTTAAACCTTCATTTTCTCATGAAAACAGTCACTGAGGGGCCAGCAAACAACATAGCTCAATGAGTAAGAAAACTCCACATACGCCCGACAACAAGGGTTCAACAACAATCCCAAGAACCTACACTGTAGATGGAAAAAAAAATGAGTCCTGTTCAGTTATTCTTTGATATGCCTGCTGTGATCGTGCACACACACAGACACACACACACACACACACACACGTTTGTATGCTTGTGCACATAAACAAAATGAAGAAATGTACTTTAAGTTTAAGATGGAAATATTAATTCAAGCAACTACTCTCACGCACACATGCTTTAGCAAGAGCTGACGAGAGGAGGGGACAATGGGTTACACGTGGAACTCACAGAAAGAGAAAATGATCAAGGAGGGCAGAACAAACAGCCCACATCATTACATATGATATCCACGGCCAACACCAGCAGACCAACATAGAGGGAAACACTGCGCCTGTGGTGAAAGGAGAGGAAAGTGGCGCTCAAAGCTGTATAAGACCACAGCATGAGACTCCCTTCTCAGCGAGCCTCAGTTTTATACAAACCCCAGTGCCTTGTGTTCCTGCCAAAGCGTAACATTCCCCAGCACTGGGCAGTATGTCTGTTCCTACAGATATTGCAGACTTGAAGACATGGGCATCAGTCTTATCATCAAGATGGTATCCAGAGACGCCCAACTAGATTACAGCTATTCTTTCATGTAATTTTTCTTCCTAAGCCAGGAATACAAAGAAAAATTCCAGTGACATTTGTTACAGACAAAAAAAAAAAAATCACAAACTTTATAAGCGACCGTAATACAATACAGCCAGTAGAAACAACGAATCAACAGGCTTTGCAGCATATATTTTAAAAATGTGTCATAGAGCTATAATTAGCCAAACAGCATGGAAAAAAATACAAGGTCCTGAAATAAATTGCTACTGATCTCTGACAAGGTGGGCAAACATACAAGGTGGAGAAGGGCATCTCTTTGTTAAATATTGGTGAGAAAGCCGAATGCCTGCCTTGAGAAGAAGAAATTCCTACCTGTAGTCAGATCATATAAAAAAAATCTTGAACTGAGAGAAAATTTCCAATTATAAGGTATTATAATATTAAATAGTTGTAACTATTGAGAAAATTCACTGGGGACAAAGTTGTTGACTTTCATCTAAGCAATAATTTCTGGACTTTGACAACAAAAGCACAGAAAACAAAGGTGAAAATTTTCCAGTAGGAAGGCATTGAATTAATCAGTCTCTGTGTAGAAAAACAGTGAAAAAGGTGACCCTTTATAGAAAAACTAATGCATCTGATCAGTGGACAACATCATTGATAGAGAGCATACAATTCTGTTTCAAGAAACAAATGACATTCTGATATTGAAAAGATAAAACACCCAATTAGACATGTCCTCAAAGAAACTATCCTAATAACCAACAAGCATCGAAAAGATATTAGCATCAAGAAAGTTTCAGGGAAAGCCAGGCTGAGAGATCCCCTTGTAGCTGTTTAAAATTCCATGGTGAAAACTTAAATGATGGCATATGATGTCAAAGAAGCCCCTTGTACACTGATGACGGGGATTGGTGGAGTCAATATGGTAAACATGAGATTCAGAAATCTGCTCAAGGCATATGTAACAGTACAGGTAAAACTCCATTTTCATTATAACATAACTCGCAAAATATAAAATATGAAATAAATGTAAGTATACATGTTGGTGCATGGTTGGGGGCTCTATTGGGGTGATAAAATACAGTTGACCAAAATCAACCTGGGGAGGAAAGGATTTATTTCGTCTAACACTTCCTGGTAACAGTCCATCACTTAGGGAAGTCATTGGCATTAATTCAAGCAGAAAAGGTAACCGAGGGCAGAAAACAAAGCACAAGCAAGCAGAGGAGGTGTGCTATGTGCTATTTACTGGTTTGCCCCTCATGGCTTGTTCAGCTTGCTTCCTTTTCCTTTTTTTTTTCCAAAAACTTGGCCAAGATTTTCTGCTTTTTGTAAAAGTAAACACACACGGTATATATTCACTTATAAGTAGATATTAGACATACAATATAGAATAAACATACTAAAATCTGTACACCCAAAGAAGCTAAGCAAGAAGGAGGACCCTGGGTAAGTTGTTCAGTCCTCACTGAGAAAGACAAATGGGGTGGACATTGGAAAGAGAACACAGAAAATAGGACAGAAGCCTACCACAGAGGGCCACTGAAAGGCTCTACCCAGCATTGTATCAAAGCAGATACTAAGACTCATAACCAAACTTTGGGCAGAGTGCAGGGAATCCTATGAAAGAAGGGGGAAGATAGAAAGACCTGGAGAGAATAGGAGCTCCACAAGGAGAGCAACAGAACCAAAAATATCTGGCACAGGAGTCTTTTCTGAGACTGATACTCCAACCAAGGACCATTCATAGAGATAACCTAGAACTCCTGCTCAGATGTAGCCAATGGCAGCTTATTCTCCTTGTGGGTTTTCTATTAAGAAGAACAGGGACTGTCTCTGTCAGGAACTCAATGGCTGGCTCTTTGATATCCTCTCCCTGAAAGGGGGAGCAGTCTTAGAAAGTCACAGAAGAAGAAAATGCAGCCAGTCCTGATGAGACTTGATAAGCTAGGGTCAGATGGAAGGGGAGAATGAACTCCCTATCAGTGGACTTGGAGAGGGTCATGGGAGGAGAGAAAGGAGGTAGAGTAGGATTGGGAGGGAATGTGGGAGGGGGGCTACAGCTGGGATACAAAGTGAGTAAACTGTAATTAATATAAAGATAAAAATTAAAAAAGAAACACATATCCCTTAGTATGCAAATTTGCTTTCATATTTATAGACCTGTTCTTTTTCCTTTTTTATTTATTCTTCTCTCATATTACATCCCAACTGCATTTTCCCTTCTCTCCCATCCTGACCTCCCAATCTCTCATCCTCCCACCTCCTCTTTTCCACATATCCATCCCCTCATTCACCTCCCTTTAGAAAGGAGCAGGCTCCCAAGGACATCAGCTATCTACAGCGTAACAATCTACAATAAAACCAGGCACATACTCTCACATCACAGTTTGATGAGCCAAACCAGTAGGAGAAAAAGGGTCCCTAAAGCAGGCAAAAGAGTCAGAGATATTCCCTCACTCCCACCATTAGGAATTCCATAAGAATACCAATTTATACAACCAGGACATATATGCAGAGAACATAGGTCAGCCTTCTACAGGCTCCCTGATCACTGTGAGCCTATGTCAGTGTTGGTCTGTTATTTCTGTGGCCATGTTCTTTTGGTTCCCTCAATCCTTCTGGCTTCTTCAACCCTTCCTCCCCTTTTCCACAAGACTCCCCAAACTGTGTCTAATATTTGGTTGTGGAACTTTGCATCTGCTCTCATCAGTTGTTTCATGAAATCTCTCTGGTTTCTCTAATGACAATTATGCTAGGCTCTATTCTGCCCTTAACCTGCTTTCTCATGGTACCTAGAGGCACCTTCCCAGGTATGACAGCACCCACAGTAAGCCACATTGTAAGCACCCACATTGACTATCATCACAAAATTTCACTACAGGCTTGCCCAGAGGCCAACCTCCTAGGGATCTTTTCTTAACTAAGGTTCTGCCTTCCAAAACATAAACCCCAGTTTGTATCAAGTAGACCTAAAATCTAGCATGACGGATACAAGAAATATGATGAATATGTTCATAATGGAATAGAACTCAACCTTAAAAAGAAATAGAGCACTATTGTTTAAGGTGACTTATACGAAAACTGCAGAAAATTATGCTCAGTGGTGTTCATAAAGCACTGACAAAAATAATTAATTCATTTATATGCAAAAACTAAAAATCTTTAAACTCACAGGAGCAGGGAGTAGTGGATTGGTGAGCTGAAGTGAGGGAGAGGGAGAAATGCTGTATGCATAAAAGTGTACAAACGTACAGTCAGATGGAATGAACAATTTCTAGAGATCAATGTGTAGCAAGATATCACAGGGCATACTTGAAATTCATTCAGAAAGTAGAACTTAGGTGTACTTTATATGCACTATATATGTGGTAGTAATTATGTAATATCACATATATGTTAATTTACTTTAAATGCAACATATCACAATCATACACACCTTTGTCATCTACACCTTGGTAAATCTGGGAATAAACAGAGCTCTAGATACTTTCTCTTTCTCCTCAACTCCTGTTTAAATGGTTAGGTTTATGAATGAATGTGACTTCATTTAATTGCAACAAACATCACAATGAGCATTCTTTCTAGTTTATGGCATGCTATAAACTCATAAAATACAACTAAGTATGATAAACAATATAGAGGATATTTTATTCATATAAGTGGTCTCTAAACTGATCCTAAATAGATTACTTCTGCTCTAATGGAATGAAGCAGCTCATTATTCCAGGATGACTGGTAATATTTTCCTGAAACTAAGATATTGTCCTCATCACTAACCAAGATTAGGATTTTGCTTTTGTTTTGATTTTGTTGTTGTTGTTTTGTTGGTTTTGGAGTTTTTGTTTTGTTTTGGTTTGGTTATAAAGATTTACTAATAACCTCTATTGTTTACTTTCCTTTGGGTTAAAATCTTATTCTTATAAGTCAGCAAGAAATTAAAGGTATTTGAAGGCTTTTCTGTTAAAAAAAATAAAGTAGACTATACCTGGGGTATTTGTTGAGTCACAGAAGTGAGGGAGTACATTAAATCTCATAGAGAGAACATAGTTCTAACTCTGACTTACAGGTGTGATGCCATAAACACATAGACCTCACCAGTGTCCCCAAACGTATGTTAGGCTGTTCACATAGTAAAGCTTGTCTTGGAAGCTACTTCTACAAATATTGGGTACTTCAAACTGATGGCTGAAGAGGAGACAGGATGAGGTGTTTGATTTCCAGGTTCTCCAGCCTTGACCTCTGTGTTAAATTATGTCACTAGGAAGTCAAATATCTACAGTCTATGGTTTCAGAACTTTGTCATAGAAAAATATTTATGGTTTTATGTTAATGCCAAGCTCTCATTTGCCAGGGAAGTTTAGGCAGGGAACATAATTTTACAAAACATACTCATGTAAATTTTCCTTCAATTTGACATTTTTCCACAGAGGCTTTCTAAATTTACTTACTGAGAAAGAATAAGCAGCACAGCAGAACATTTTTACATACATCACAAACTTCCACTTATCATATCTATTAAAATATTACCATTCATTGCTAATGTATGTTAGAATCGCACATCTGGAAGTTTTCAGTGTCTCATGCAATGATATCTGCATTTTACACAGCAGCCTAGGAGGTTGTGTGGTAATTTCCTCTCTTGGCAACTCTGTATCTCCATCTAGAGACTCCATCACAGATATACTCAGAAGTGTGTTTCTTGTGTGAATATACATCTAGTGAAGTTGAGAATATTAACTGCCACAGGTAGGAACTTTTATGTTTCCTATTAATGGACCAGATTGAGAAAGAGATATAGAAATTAAATAAATTGCCCATAGCTTTTAAGAGTATGCATCATGGCTTCCGAGCAAGCATCTGAATAATTAAATATTCTCCTTAATAGCCTGTTGTGCTTTGGTTTCTGAGAAATAAAGAATTAGCATAAATAGCCCATTACAGTGGGCACTGGAGTTGTGCTAAATTGTGCTTCATTCTACCTTTTGCATTTCTTTCTTTACCCACATTAAACAAATACAGATAACAAAGAAGTTTCAAATCATGAATTAAAAAAAGAGAGACACATACATGTATGTGCACACACACTTGCATTGTTTTCCACATTTTAGAGTCTAATGCAATAACAAAAGCATAACACTTGAATACGGGAAGTGCTGTTCAATAGACATACTTTTAGATTATTAAACATACCAACAATTTTGGTGTAGTATGTTTTTGTACCAAGACCATGATAGCTGAAAATATCAAGAAGTCAAATTGATTGCTAATTGATGAGAAAAATACCCCAGTTTTTTTTAAAAATGCACTAATCTAGAACATAGCACTTCAAGATTTTCACATCTTGAAGATTTTCAGCATCTACTTTCTACCCAGGCTTCAACCCTGAAGAATCATGCACCGAGTAGCTCATTGATCCCAACATGTGTGAAACACACACACACACACACACACACACACACACACACACAATCACACACAAGCTTCTCAACTATTAGCAAAATTATCATGGATTTTAGAAAATTTACAAATTTCTCATTCTCTAATACAGTTGGCTTTCATAAGAAACAAGAATTTTACCCTGGGAAAGCTTTTGGTTGGAATGAACATGAAGTGAAGTTCTCTTCATCACTAGTAAAAGGATACCAAGAGAGATGCTTGCTTTCTTTTGAATGTCTGTGGTGTTCCTACAACCCCCAAACCAATGCAGGTGGCTAATCACAATTGTAATCATGTTTGTCCTATGATTTTGAGCAGGTGAGTCTTTTTCAAATAGACTATATAATAAGAAATAAGAGGATGATTTCTTTGATGTGTTCTTGGATTCATTTTGTGAGTATTTTATGGAGTATTTTTGCATCAATGTTCATAAGGGAGATTGGCCTGAAGTTCTCTTTTTTTTGTTGGGTCTTTGTGAGGCTCAGGTACCAAGGTGACTGTGGCTTCATAGAATGAGTTTGGTAATGTTGCTTCTGTTTCGATTTTGTGGAATAGTTTGAAGAGAATTGGAGTTAGCTCTTTTTTGAATGTCTGGTAGAATTCTGCGCTGAAACCATCAGGTCCTGGGCTTTTTTTGGATGGGAGACTTTTGATGACTGCTTCTATTTCCTTGGGGGATATAGGACTATTTAATTGATTTACCTGGTCCTGATTT
>REGO01000314.1:2135551-2147108 GCA_010120015.1 Rhombomys opimus
TGATGGTGTTCAATCAGAAGATTGACCTCATGCAGTAGCAAATTGATACCCTATGGCAAATCGCTCAACTTGGCTGTCAATGGAAGTATGCTGGACTTTGTGTCACTAGCATACAATATGAGAATTTTTCCTGTGCTGCAAATTTGTCTAAACAATTGTCTAGCTATATTTTAGGTAATTGGACATCTTTCCCATCTTAGAGATTACTCTTAAAGTGTCATTGATTAAGGAACAGAATCTCTCCTTGGATCCTTTGCCTTTTTACAAATATTGCAACAGTAGCTCATCTCAGCAGAGTAACTTGTTTTTTTTTTTTTTTTGTTGTTGTTGTTGTTGTTTTTTGTTTTTTTGTACTCCATTCATCCAGAGAACTTAATAAACTCCTTTATACAACAGTCAGGAACAATGATTGCAACTGATAACTAATGTAAAATCTTGAAAGTTTAGTTCTTTTGTCCGTAAAATCAATCTCTTTAGATATTTCATTTTATAGCATAAGAGAGTCTTGACCTTAAGTATAAAACTTTCTGTTCTAATTATGTCGGTAAAAATTAGAATATTACTGATGTAGTACTACCTGAAAATTTAAAGCATCAACTTTCCATTCCAATTTCAACCACTTAAAATATTTCGACCACTGGATACAGGGTTTAATTAAACAAGAAATTACATTTTAAGATGCAGAAAATATAGTTGCTAAGGTGAATTGTTCTTATTTTAACTGTAGAGGCCAAATAGTAAATTTTGAAAACAATAGTTATCATGATATTATGGATGAATCTGGTGGTGGTAGTAGAATAAATGTCTTTCAACATCATGAAATTTGTAGGCAAATGGTGGGATCTATAAAATATCATCCTGAGTGAGGTATCCCAGAAGCAGAAAGACACACACGGTATATACTCACTTATAAGTGGATATTAGACATATAATACAAGATAAACATGCTAAAACCTGTATACCTAAAGAAGCTAAGCAAGATGGAGGATGCTGAGTAAGATGATCATCCTTACTCAGAAAGATAAATGGGATGGAAATTGGAAGAAGGAGAAAACAGGGAATAAGACAGGAGCCTACTACAGAGGGCCTGCTTTTATACACCAAGCAGTGTATAAAAGAAGATGCTGAGACTCATAACCAAACTTTGGGCAGAGTGCAGGGAATCTTATGAAAGAAGATGGAGATAGTAAGATCTGGATGAAACAGGAGCTCCACAAGGAGAGCAAAAGAACCAAAATATCTGGGCACAGGTTTTTTTTCTGAGAGTGATACACCAACCAAGGACCATTCATGGATACAACCTAGAACCCCTGCTTAGACATTGCCCATAGCAGCTCAATATCCAAGTGGAATTCCTTAGTAAGGCAAACAGGGACTCTCTCTCTGACATGAATGCAGTGGCTGGCTCTTTGACCACCCCAACCCCCTTAGTGAAGAGCAACCTTTCCAGGCCACAGAGGAGGACAATGCAACCAGTCCTGATGAGACCTGAAAAGCTAGGGTCAGATGAAAGGGGAGGAGGACCTCCCCTATCAGAGGAATTGGAGAGGGGCATGGGAGGAGATGATGGAAGGTGGGATTGGGAGGGAATGAAGAAGGGGGCTACATTTGGGATACAAAGTGAATAAAGTGTAATTAATATAAAAAATAAAAATTTAATTAAAAAATAAAGGAAATCTCACTTCTGATGAGAACTGATAGTCTAAGATCAGAAAGAAGGAAAGGAAGACCTCCCCTCTCAGTGGACTTGGGGAGGGGCATGCATGCAGAAAGGGGAGGAAGGGTGGGGTCGGGAGGGAAGGAGGGAGGGGCTTCTGGGGGGATACAAAATGAATAAAGTGTAATTAATAATAATAATAAAAAAATTAAAATTAAAAAATAATAAAGGAAATCTTATGTTGTACTCTTATGTTCTGGATACCATTGTGTTGATTTCCCAGCTTGTCAACACAAAGTTCAAAATAAACAGTAGACTGTTCATGATTGCTAAGATTGAGAGTATTTATGATTTTAAGGCCTGAGTATATTTGTCTGTTTCTCATTGATTACATAAAAGTAGCCTCTCTTTGTTAATATCAGATTTTCCAAATGCAAACTCATGTGTTTGTCATTGTCATTCCTTAATCACAAAGCACTTGTGTACTCGTTTCATACTAAGACCATATGAAGATTAAAAAAAAAGAAAAAACAATTATGTTTAAATATGTTAAGGACAATCAGTTTCTGTAAAAAGTATGAAAAATTACAATATAATAGTAACAATAATATAGATAATAACTTTTCTTAGGCAATTGAACAAAATGGGGTGGATATTTAGCATGTTAAGGCCATGATAGTCAAGTCTGATTTGAAAAAAAAAAAAAGGCACAAATAAGAGCCAAAAAAAAAGGAACACTTAAATATGGCAGGTCTGACATTGGTTCTTTAGATGTATAACTTACCTTAATCTACAAAAGAAAAAAAAAACTTATGAAGTGGGCATTGTTATTTATCTGTGATTTATTTAAAGAAACTAAGCAAACTTAATAAGAAATTAAGCAGAATGACTTTCAGAGTAAGGAAAAGGGATACAATTTTTTAATCCTGCAACAAAGAGTATTCTATATATACTCTATGACAGACACTACCTAATAATTATGAAAGCCTTGTGGAGAATAAGGCATGTGAATTTATTTTTAAAAAGTTACAAATTTCTAACTAGGAAGGAATGTCTGAATCCATAAAGACAGCTCTGTAGATGCACCAGCAACATTGTGTGTTTGATAAACCACACTAAATACAGTATCCTGAGCTTCAAAGTTTCCAATTTCAACTAGTTTCTAAATCCTCTCAGAATCTTGTTCTCCTCTGACAAAGCCTGTGCTTTATCCCTAAGGTCATTTTCATGCTTTCTCATCATCCTAAATCCCAAAATATACTGCTACTTTTTTTCACTTATTGTATGACTTTGCTTTGTATTTCATAGGAAATAATCAGTTACTATCTGTAACTATCTGAGGTGCCTGCCACGATGTATAAGTCATGCTTGCTCTTTAAAATGCACTGTATATAATGGTGTTTAAAAAAAATAACCATTATCATTAAAAACGACTCTATAATCATATAACCTTCTAAAATAACAAAGGTGAAAAAGTAACTAAACATGGACAGGTCAGGAATCAGGAACTGAGCGAATGTGTAAAGAAGGAATTTGTTGGACCAAGAAAAATAAACAAATTCTAAAGGTAAAAGATCAAAGGATCAAAGACAAGTCTGATACAGAAATCCTTCCTTCAGAGAGTTAGCCTAATACTAGATTTTGTCCAGTACAGGAATCTGATATTTGAGGACAATAGCTTCACCTCAAGGGATACAAGGACTTTAAGATCAGAATCTCATCTCCCTTTGCTAAGTAAGCCAAAACTTCCATGTTACCAGTATTTATCTTTTAGTAACAGAATTAGGGTCTTGTTAACAGGAAAAAAAATAGTACCTTAATTTCTGAGGATACATCCCTTCACAACTGGCTCAGTTTTAAGTATATACTCCTGTGTTGGTGGACGCCTATTATGAAGAGACTTCTCGCAGTTAAAATGAGATACAAGATTAAACAAGGAGGTACAGGGACATCAGAGAGAAGAGAGGGAAGAGCAGGATGGGGAAAGAAATAGAAGAAAGATGAGAGAGGGGAAGATAGAGGGCAGGATACATAATTGTTTCTCCATATTTCTGACACTACACCCACAAAGGCTCTGTAGTTTTGGTGATTGAATGTCAAAGGCACAAAGTTGAACTAGCATCATGCAGATCAAGAGGAAGTTCTGAAAACTATGAAGATACTACCTTTTTTTTTCTCTGTTATAGGTACTAAACTATCTCAACTGCATATTTGTTTTCTAGAGTGTTAGAAAAATCTCTCTACTTGAAGTCAGTCCTTCTACTTTTTAACAGACTCTTTTCCTGTCCAACATTATCAAAATGCTAGCTCTAAGCATTCTTTTTCTCTGGGTCTTTAGCATTAATCCTGGCTTTTTAGCATTTAAGCATGTTCATCTCAATCATTTTCTTTTTATATTAATTATAGTTTATTCACTTTGTATCCCAGCTGTAGCCCCCTCCTTTATTCCCTCCCAATCCCACCCTTCCTACCTCATTAACTCCCATTCCCCTCTCCAAATCCAACTGATAAGGGAGGTCCTCCTCCCCCTCCATCTGACCCTAGCCTGTCAGGTCTCATCTGGACTGGCTGCACTGTCTTCCTCCACAGCCTGGTAAGGCTGCTCCCCACTCAGGGGGAGGTGATCAAAGAGCCAGCCACTGAGTTCATATCACAGACAGTCTCAGTTTCTGCCACTAGGGAATCCACCTGGATACTGAGCTGCCATGGGTCACATCTGGGCAGAAGTTCTAGGTCATCTCCATCCATGGTCCTTGGTTGGAGTATCAGTCTCAGAAAAGACCCCTGGGCCCAGATTTCATAGTTCTGTTGCTCTCCTTGTGGAGCCCCTGTCCCGACAAGATCTTTCTATCTTCCCCTTCTTTCATAAGCACAAATTTTGACTATGAGTCTCAATACCTGCTTCAATAACTCAATCAGTAGAGTCTTTCAGAGGCCCTTTGTATTAGGCTCCTGTCCTGCTCCCTAAGGGAGGAAACCTCCATCATTTTCTAATATGCAATGTTTTGTTGCTCCAACCCAAGCATCACTTTTAAGTCAGTGACTTACTTTGGACTATGATCATCTTAACTGTTTCTGTTTCATGGATTTCATATTACTCTCTTCAGGTTCCACTCTTCTGTAATGTAACTTGGAATTGTTAATTTTTCCAATATTGAAATTTCTTAGCAGTTTTAGTTCAAGGCATACATTTTTTTCTTACCCTCTACATTTTCTTTGGAAAATCTTTTTATTTCGACAGGAGATCATATCAAAATATCTGAATAATATTTCTAGTATGTAGGTTTTCAGGGCTGACAACTCTTGTTAGATAACCAGCCAAACATTCTCAATGTTTGAATTCTTTGTGTACATGACTGGATTCCTATCAATAATACATATTAATAAATCTTTTACCACTAAAAAAATAAAAGAAATAAAATTTAAAAGTTATTGAATGTGTATCAGAAGTTCAATATGCTCAACATAGAGAAGGTCTAAGTCATTCATTTGAGAACTAGTTTATAGAGATATCTACCAAGTCTTAACACTGTCATTCAGAGTTTCTATTGTACACAATAGTTTCCCAACCTTTCCCAGCTTTGCTTTTGTGGTATGAAACAACACATAGAAAACAACTTGCTGACCAAATCTCAGGACACTGTGCTCTTCGTATTATTCTCTTTTATAGTAGACTTATTGCAGGTATTAAATTCTGATAATTGTGCCTCTAAAAATTTTCTCAATAGTTTTCTTCTTCTTTCCTCCTCTAGTGCTGTCCTTTGATAAGACCACTGTTATCTTTTAACCAAGACATTAGAAGAGTCTTTCTCTGTCTTCATAAATTTAACATGATCTCTAAAAGGATGTAAAATATATTTTTTAAAGCGAACAGAATCACACAAGCACATGTTAAGTGTTTGTTCGTGCAGCCCTGTGATCTAGGAAAAAAATAGCTATTCCAGTCTATTTCACGTGCATATTATTTCTCTCGTTAACATCCTTACACAGGTATAATCTGCAGTCTCTACTTGAGCAGCTCTGTTCTGGCCCATCGGTTTTTCTAATTTATGAACTCTGCGTCAGTGAATTTCGCTTATACAGAATGTTGATGTTTATATGAATATAGAGAGTGGTGCAACCTCATGATGGCATGCTGCACTCCCCTATAGTTATGTGTCTAGACGCTGAGCTGTAGCTGGTACTTAACAGGGAATCAAGGCACATTTGTTGAACGAATGCCCCACTGTGTGTGTGTGTGTGTGTGTGTGTGTGTGTGTGTGTGTGTGTACATATGCTGATGTGATTAGAGGTAAACAACAAAGTGGTGAAACGAAACTGTGTAGTGAGAGTGAAACTGTGGTTTGGGAACCACAGAGCAGATGGGGCAGGTTGTACTGTACACTAGTTTAAGGAAATGAATACACATCTTTTAGGTTAAAAGGTTATTTTACAGAATTGAAGTTATTTAGTATAATATAATTAGAGTTATTTTAAAAACATACCGTTGCAAGATAAAAATACATTTTTCAAAATGAGTTCAATTACTGCAATGGTCTAAGACAAAGGAAGGGAGCAATAGGGAGAAGGAAGATACCATAAATGAGGACAACAAAGATGTTTTGAACAAGACAGAATCAGTGAAAAACTTAAAAACATGCTTAGATTTAAAGTTAGAAGATAAAAAGTAGCCTTATTAGTTCACAGGCAGTTAGGTACCTTTATGGGCATTGTGCCAGTAGCCAATGTTAAGTATAAAAGGGAATGAGCAAGATTGGATAAATATAACAAATTTGACTGGAAGGTATATAATACTGGACAAGATGCTTTTTGATACACATTGGAGATAAAGATATGAGAATTTAACCTTGATAAGCTAAGAGGACCATCAGTATGATGTTTTGATGCTATCTTGTCTGAATTGAAACATTCCATCTTTCAGGAAGAAAGGAGCCCCAAGAGACACAGGAAACAAATGAAACCTACAGCACCACAGAACTGGATGAAGAAATTCAGAAAGTTTAAGATTCACAAGTCCCCTCTGCAACAGTGTGAGCAGCATACATTAGCTGGGGACTCTAGTGGGAGAAGTCTTCATGTAGCACAGGAAGCTTCTGGGATAAAACTCTCTCATGCCATCACTGTGCAGGTGCAGAGATTTCAGTAATGCGGCAGTCTTTGGTCACCTGTGCTCCTGTAACTAACTCCAGTAAAATCACTGATTTGCCAGGCTGGACTTTGGTAGAACATTTCTTTGCCTTTTGTTCCCTAGGAAGGATGACAAGAAAAGTTTGTTCCTCTCTTTCAAGATAAAATATCTTAAGTCACCCATTTTATGACACTTTCTTGATGCTGCTCCAGGACAAAATACAGAACATCCTTTGACAGTTTGACTTGATGAACATGTGAGTGATCTCAGTGCAATTCGAGTTTACATATAATTTGTTAAACACCTCTAATTCTATTGACTCAACTCAGTTTATAAATAATTGCATAATTCCTTTAGCATTTTTAGCAGACACTGAGATCTATCTTCTCTATTAATTAAATCATAATACAAGTACTTTTAGTATCCTTTAGATTTTTGGCATGATCTTTAAAACAATTTATCATGAGTAAATATACTATTGAACACATTATATGTAAATTGCATATCTCAAATTGCACTAAGATTATTTACATATTCATTAAGGCAAAGTGTCAAATGAATTCCTGTATTGTACTGTGTATTCGTGTATTCCTGTATTGTATTGTGAAACATCTCAGCATAGGGCAAAATATTTTATTTTAGTTGTCCAAAATATCTTTTCGTAATTTTAAAATGTATCTTCTGTTTTTTTTCAAAAATTTATTTATTTTATATTAATATGCATTTGTATGCATATGCAAAGATTAAATTCTCAATTTTTAATATTGGCATTCTCATATCTTTTAAAGCTAGCTAATAATAACACGAAGAAAGTGAAAAAAGAAATAATGGAGAAAGGTTCCAAAGACTCATTTACTGTTTATATTGCCAAGCAGAAAGACATTCCTAAGGCTAGAATGGTCCCGTGCCCCTTCTTGACACCACCTTTTAGGGATTTCTTTGAGAGACCACTCTAAATCAAAGTGCTAAACTCGGAGGAAATGGAGGCTTGAAAACATTTGGAAATAGAAGCTAAAACAAATCTCAACTTTTCATAATCCTGGCCAGAACTACAACTGTGATTATTACATTTATTACAGTTTATGAGGAAATTCCAGGTTCACATATTTGGGATTAGTTTTTTTTTTTTCTCTTAAATTAGAAGTAATTTCAATTTCTATTCAATATGCTTCGATCTCTGTGTCAGCACTTAAGTATAACCACAAAATTCTTGCTCCTTCCCCAGAGGTCTCAGGTTCAATTCCCAACATCTGGTGTCTCACAAACAACTCTAAATCCAGTCCCAGAGTCTGGAACAGTTTTCTTGCCTCCCAGAGCAACAGGTGCACAGATTCCCATGGAGACAAAACAGAAACACAGAAAATACATAAATGATATTCTTAAAATAATAAAAAAATAACCTAAACAGCATGCTAATGTTTATCTCAGAAAATTGCACGCATTGTGTATGGGTGAAACAAAAACTGAAAAGTAATTTGAGACAGCAAGAGTTTAGGATTAGACCACCAATATTCTAATTTCATGCGGCCCTGCAGAAATACTGTAAGCTATTGCTCAACAGACACATAATGCATCTTATCTGTGACCTGACAATCTCAGTGTGTCTGAATTCATGCTATGAACCCAACAAGAAATACTGGCTTAAAGAAGAATATAAAACTGTTGGGGCCTGCAGAGATGACTCAGAGGTTAAGTCTTTTCTTCCAATGGTCTTGAATTCAATTCCCAGCAACAACAAAGTGGCTCATCACCGTCTATAATGAGACCTGGTCCCCTCTTCTAGTGTGTAGGCAAACATGTAGGCAGAGTATAGAATAAATAATAAAGTAAATAATCTTAAAAAATATGGAAAATTTCCTTCTCAATTTCTGCTTTTTGTTTATATTTTGTTTATTTTGGAGAACAATTATAATTTAGATGGTGATCCCAGAGATTGGTTATTATGAATATTGTCACGCTAAAATCTTCAGTTCTCCAAGAGCTATGGTTTGATTGGGTTTAAGCCCCAAGGCTTGTATGTTTAGAGGACTATCTTTAAAACCTTTAAGAGAACCTTTAATTATGGTTAGAACATTTTGCTGGTGAGAAGGACATCTCTAAGAAAATGTGGAAATTAGCAACTGGGTAGGGTCCTAGGAGGGTACCCTCCTAGGTTACCTGGAATTTACCTAGGGGTAACTCTAGCTAAGACTCCTAGCTGAGCAGGGTTGTTGTGTGTGTGTGCGGGGGAGACTGAAGAGGCTACCTCCAGCCAGACAAAATGTCCAGTTGAGGGAGGGAGACACCAAATAAGAAAACACACACACACACACACACACACACACAGAGAGAGAGAGAGAGAGAGAGAGAGAGAGAGAGAGAGAGAGAGAGCAGAGAATCTTTAAAAGAAAAGCTGATTAGGTTACTGGAAACTCTATCTTGAGAAGAAATGTTCATAGTTTAAATGAGGACACAGTAAGTTCCTGAAAAACTGGACTATTATAAAGCATTGCACATGGGAGACGGCTCAGCAATTAAGAGCATTGGGTGTCCTGCAAGAGGACAAGTTCAATTCTGAGCACCCACATGGTGGCTCACAACTACATGTAACTCCAATTTCAGAGTGTCTGTCTATACCTTCTTCTGGCTTCCTTGGGCACCAGGCATTTAGACAATGCACAGGCGTACACAAAGGAAAAACCCATATACATAAACAAAAGTTAAAAAAAAAAAAACAACACTAAACTTGGCCCCAGTATTTGGTTTCTTTCTCATTTTGTGATCCTTTTCTCTCATCTACTATGTGATATAGCCAAAGAAGACCCCACTGGAGACCAAATTGTTTGCTATCCAGTCGTAGAACAGTAATATCCAAGACTGTCATGAAACCAGAAGCTGGAAACAGCCCAGATGCCCCTCAACTGAAGAATGGATGCAGAAATTGTGGTACATCTACATAATGGAACATTACTCAGCAATGAAAAATAAGGAAATCATGAAATTTGCAGGTAAATGGTGGGACCTGGAAAGGATCATCCTGAGTGAGCTTTCCCAAAAGCCAAAAGACACACAGGGTATATACTCACTCATATAGACATATAACATAGGATAAACCCACTAAAATCTGTACATCTAAGAAAATTAATCAAGAGAGAGGACCCTGACTAAAATGCTCAATCCCCATCCCAAAAGGCAAAGAGGAAGAACATCAGAAGAAGAAGAAAACAGGAAACAACCTAGGAACCTGCCACAGAGGGCCTCTGAAAGGCTCTGCCCTGCAGACTATCAAAGCAGACGCTGAGACTTAAGGGCAACTGTTGGGCAGTGTGCATGGAATCTTATGTAAGAAGTGGGAAATAGTAAGATCTGGAGAGGACAGGAGCTCAACAGGAGAGCAACAGAACCAGAAAATTTGAACACAGGGGTCTTTCCAGAGACTCATACTCCAACCAAGTACCATGCATGGAGATAACCTAGAACCCCTGCACAGATGTAGTCCATGGCAGTTTAGTGTCCAAGTGGGTTACATAGTAATGGGAAGAGGGACTTCCTCTGACATAATCTGTTTGGCCTGCTCTTTGATCACCTTCCTCTGAGGGAGGAACAGCCTTACCAGGCCACAGAAGATGACAATGTAGCCACTCCTGATGAGATCTGATAGACTAAGATCAGAAGAAAGGAGAGGAGGACCTCCCCTATCAGTGGACTTGGGGAGGGGCATTCGTGAAGAAGGGAGAGGGAGGGTGGGATCAGGAGGGGAGGCGGGAGGGGCTTAATGGGAGATACAAAGTGAATAAAGTGTAATTAATAAAAAAATAGAAAAAAAGCACAAAAATCTTTAATTTATAAAGAACAATCTCTAGGTATTTTAAATGGACTCATACCAAAATTCCTGACTGGAATAAAGAGGGTGTGATGGGGTTAAACAACATGCAGGTCCATGGAAAGAGAAAATGACAAGAACTTTTAGATTGTCAAAAGGAACTGTGTGTGTGTGTGTGTGTGTGTGTGTGTACATCAAGATTTTAGAGAGTTTTTGTAAAGATATTTTTCTTAGCAAGTCTCAAAAAGCACATAGTTCAAGGAATTCCTAATTATGTCATGACCTCGAAATGAGCAGGTAATATTTATTCAAAATATGTTTCTTCATGTTCTTCAAACTATAATGTAGACACATTATTACCAAAGTGAGCAAAACCAAACAAACAAACAAGTTATCCACATGTGTCTTGGTATTTGAAAGAAAGGCAAACACTAAGTAGGTTAAAACTATTAATTTGATGGGGAGGAGCTAAAATTTGTACAGTGAAAATTAGCAAGAGGTAAGCAATGAAGTCTAACTCTCTACTTACACAGCTATCTAATGTTACAAATGAAACTGAAGGAATGACTGATCAGGAAGCAAAACCACTCAGGCTTACTTTCAATATCAAATAAGAGGCTTTTCATAACCATGTTTCTTGGCGTCTAAGTTGCATCCCATCTAGCCAATGGGATATTATTAGACATAAAACTTCTGTGAAATCAGAGCCGCTTGGCAAAGAAGTCCTAGCTATTTTGATGTACAATAGAGGGCATTTAAAAAGATGGTCAAGGGTGTAAGAGAACATATGGTGACTGTCAAAGTGCAAACCCAGACCCCTCGCTTGGCAGGATGCTGCTGATAATTTGGTAATGCTAGGAGTCTTTTGTCAGCTTGGTTTCAGTATAATTTATTACCAGTTTAAAACATCTGATTTTACAGGGAAAAAAAAGTGACATGAAAAATGAGGCCAGAGTGATATTGTGTTACG
>REGO01000314.1:2147118-2162272 GCA_010120015.1 Rhombomys opimus
AAAAAAAAAAAAAAAAAAAAAAAAAAAAAAAAAAAAAAAAAAATCTAGATATAAAAGCTCATGTCTGAAGGGAAAGAAACAGTTAAAATTGGAAAAGATGTAAGGGTGAGAGATTGGATTTAAAAGCATTGGATATTTTCTCCACTGATTTCCCGTAGAGATGTGTTTCTCAATGAACTGTGCTAAGAAAATGGGTGATTAATTTCTTTTAACATTTATGGAAAACGTGAACATTTTCCGAAGTCTACAGACCTACCAGATGACTAGAATTTAGTATATGTTCAAATGCATGGAAATGGTTAGTAGAAATGAATTGTGTGACATAAGGGTAAAAATGCCATCGTTGCTGTCATGGAATTCACATATAATCTTATTTTATTTATGTTCCCTCACTACAGTGAGTTTATAAAGGCATTTTTTTTCTTAGACATGATGGAATGATATGTATCAACTCCTTCATTCAGTGAAGAAATGCAGCCACCATCTAAATTCATCTTCTTCTTGGCCCCTAAAGCACGTGTCTTTAGTTTTCCTTAGAAGTGTGTTAACACAAGCAGGCAACAGAATTGCCTGATGAAAAAAATAAAAGGGGACATTCATACTGCTCACTGGTAGAAATTAAATTTTCATGGAAATAAAAAATCAAATGTGGCCATCATGAACCTACCAAACATTTAAAAGAAATGGGAAAATTAAGAGAGGAGAGCAAAGATGAATATATATATGTATATATATATATATGTATATATATATATATATATATATTTCCATCAACTTTTAAAATACTAATTATAGTTTAGTCATGTTTTACCCCAGCTGTATCCCTCATCCTTCCCAAAGCCACCCTCCCTCCCTCATCTCCTGTCATGCCCCTCTCCAAGTCCACTGATAGGGGAGGTCCTCCTCCCCTTCCCTCTGAATCCTAGCCTATCAGGTCTCATCAGGTCTGGCTGTATTGTCTTCCTCTGTGACCTGGTAAGGCTGCTTCCCCCTCAGGAGGAGGTGATCAAAGAACCAGCCACTGAGTTCATGTCAGAGACAGTCCCTGTTCCTCTTACTAGGGAACCCACTTGGACACTGAACTGCTTTGTGATATATATTTAACCTTTATATTTGGGAGTTGAAAGGTAAATTCGGTCAGCTCTTTAAATGTAATTAGTGATGAAATTCAGGTAACAATAATAATTTTGAGGTATATATGCATTTCATTGCCATATTTTTCTTTTAGCAAAGATGAAGGTTTTTTCTTATAGAGAAAAAAATAGTATTGTAAAAAGAAGATTTTTCCTTCTGACAATAAATTTCATTGTTCATCTGATCAAATACCTAACCAAAAACAAAACAACTCTGAGCTGGTTCACAGCTTGAGGCAATACATCCATCACAATGAGGAAATCAGGATCATTTGGGCAGCTGTTTCCATTTTGTCAGCATTCAGGAAGCTGAGAACAGAAAGGAAATGGACCCAGGTGTAAAACTTAAGTTCTTCCTTCAGTGACCTATACCCTACAGCCAGCGTCCACCTCCTCCCTAAAGGTTCCATAATCTTCTCACACGACACTACAGACTGAAGACCAAGTATTCAAGCACAGGTGTCTCAAGATGACCGTTCATACTCACACAACACTTGTCTCATTTTATTCCTTAGGCTACCACTGTTTCATTTATTCGTTACTCTTCACGGTTTGATTTATATATAGTCTCATCCATGATGACCAAATGTTATTAACAACAGTTAAGTATTTATTTTTTTTGTTATTTTGCCCTTATATAATAATTGGTAAACCAATCCACAATTTTTTTTTCATGTACACTAATTGGTGTTTTGACTGCATGGGTGTCTACATGTGGGTGCCACATCCCCTGGAATTGAAGTTATAGACAGTTGTGGTTACTAGAAATTGAACCCAGGTCCTCTGGAAAAGCAGCCAGTGCTCTTAACCAATGAACCATCTCTCCAGCCCCAACAGTCTACAGAATTCTTATCAAAGAAATTTAATTTCTTTTTTTTAAATCTTTGAAACAGAATCAAATGTCTAGCTAAAAATCCTGTCTCCCTCTCTCAAATGCTGTAATGACAATCACTGTGCCTGAGGCCAAGAGAGACATTTCTGATGATGTATTAGTCTCATTAGGAAGGTAAAGAAAACTATCTCACAGGCTTTTGTGTCTCTTATAATTCTTCAACGTAAAAGCAGGTAAAAATATTGAAGCTGGATTTTCATAAACAACTCAATATAGTAGTTTAATGCAAACCAAAGCAATAAGGATAATAATTAAGGTACTAACATGATAATTTTCGTTATTAAATTTTTCAATTTCATTGCATAAGAGAAGGGATGTTACACAAAAGTTGTTACCTCATCCTAGTAGACACTAACTGCCATTTATCAGGACACCATAAAGAGCTCACACACACATCTGTTTAGTGATGCATTTAACAATACACTCTTACATAGTTATATCTCTTTACAGTAAAACTATCAGTTATGTCCCATGTCTGCCCTATCTTAACTTCTTTCAAGTTCATTGCTAATTTAAAATTTCTCTGATGAATCTTATTACTCTCATGACACTTTACTAAATAACTATATTTTAACAATATAAAAACTTCTAGACTTTTATTTTGAAAGTGTAAAAAACTTTTTCTTTTTGTTAAATTACTTCTGATCAAGAAAATAGAACCCCTCAAGGAGCATAATAACCATTTTATTGAAGAAATATGTTCCTGGGTGAGAATTTCAAGGGTATAAATTTTGTGTGACATTTTTAACAATCTTAGACTTGAAAGACACAATAATTTAAACTCCCTAATGACAAGGAAAAAAAAGCCCATAAAAGAAAGGGTGTTAAAGCATGAAACCCCTTAGAGCAGGTTTCTACTTTTATTATTTTGTGTACAAAAATATAGGACATAGCAAACTTTGTTGTCCTGCAGTCCACCTAAACAATCCCTATTAAATGCTTTTGCGAGCTAGGTTTTCAGTGAGCAAGTGTTGCCTAAATTTCCACATCGGTAGTTAATTTAAGAAACCTCCCTGATTTAGGAGTGTTTCTTCCAGCTGAATATGCAACTCTCGGTTTCAGTCCATCCAATTACTTATGAATTTGTAGGCCCCGCCCTCATGCTTACAGTATTTCTGATGGTCGGTACAGTAGTGAAGTATTAAATACACTGGCTCCGATTCCATCTCTACAGTCTGTGAATCCCAGAACAATGTCCTTTGGCTAGTCTGAGCTGCTGATATTATTTTAAATTACAAAAGGTATGTTAGCATGCTTTTAAATTACATTTCCCTGTAATGTTTCTTTTATTTCTTCCCATTATTCATTAGTTCCAGAAAAGTAAGTATTAAAAAAAATAAATCATGCTGATAAAGACACTTTACACTTGTTCTCTTATCTGTGGGACCTAGATTTTCTATAGGTACTTCAAATCATATATAGATATATAGATATGTAAACAAAGAATGAAAGTAAATGTGAGACTGGGGGATAAAAAATGTGAGAAAGATGGAGAAAAAGTGAGACAAGGGGCATGGATATAACAAAAATATGAAATATCTGTATGAAACCCATTACTATGGTGAGTTATGTGAATTTTAGTCTAAATACCAAGTACTATGTATCTGAACACATGCAAGAAACAATAAAATATTGAACATAAACCTAATTTAAGAATTTGGTAAGAGATTTGGTACTATGAACAAATTTGAGAAATGAGCTTCAGTCAAAATTGTTTTATAGACTACATATATAGTCTCTCTCTCTATATTTATATAACCTATAAATATATATGTAAATATATGTATAATATATAAATATTTTATAAATAAATAAATATATAATTTGAAGCTATTGGTATTGAAGCCATCACACTTAGGAAGCCATACTATCTAACAAAATCTCCAGTACCAGTCATGGAAAACATCCTTCTGAATTGCTGTTAAGGGGACTCCAAGAGACTCCCCGAATAATGTATGCTATTATCACTGCCGTTTGTTACACCCCAGAACTTGAAGAGAAGATCTTGTTGGTAAAGACACCATACATTTAGGACAGAGAGTTTGTAGAAAGTCATCTGGAAAAGGCCCAAGAATCTTCCTTTTAGAGAAGTAGTTCTTCCAGTACTTGAAGGTTTTGTGCAGGGAGGGAAGTTGAAGGACGTCTCTATTGCTGAACCCACCACTCATTGCAGACACAATGCTCTAAAGATTTTACCTGTATCTCACTCAAAACCCTTCTTCTTCAGGACTGGCTTTCAAAACACCAAAAGTGCTTTACAAGCTGCCAAGGGAAGGAAACATTCTCTAATCTATGATGCTTATGAACCCAGCAGGATATACCTAAAAGCACGATAGTAGTAACTGTATCTTGGAGGTAAGTAACAGCTTTCTTAATTGATTGGACGTCAGGCTCACTCCATGGGAGGGAATTCATGCCTGCTACTCTAAACTCAGACAACTAAGACTGGTGAAATCACGGATACTCAAGAAGAATGTCCAATTGCCACATTCTTAAACCAGTATAATTTCCAGCTCCACTCTAACTCCATGTAGTTATATTTATATCCATATTCCTACACAAAAGCATTTACCAAATTTACTAAAGATTCTTTTTGGAACAAATGGAGAAAATCACACAAATCTACTGCCAAAAATGTAGAGAATACCTGACTGTTGTGTGACAAACTCCAAATAATGCTAATACAATACAATCCCTTCACCTAAATCTCAGGAAACAATAGAAAAAATGGAGCAGAAAGACTCTAAGAGCAAGAGGACCAGGATATCTGCTTTGAGATAAACAAAAGACAGGAATTCTGTACCTATGAAATCTGAACATTTTGATTCCTTAAACAAAACCCACATAGTTACAATATCAGATGTCAAGCCTACATAGCTATGGAAATCTCACAAGGCCTTGTTACTAGTTAATATGATACAGGCATTTAATAGCTCCTAAGAGAACATTCCATTTTCTCCAGAGACCATTCAATCCCAAGTGTATACAGACCAACAATGCTAAAAGGATTCATATGGTTGTGTGTGTGTATATATATATATGTATATATACACAAATGTGTGTGCACACAACAATAATAAGTATACAAGATATCATTGAGATTGTAAGGAAGTGGCAGAATACACAGAAGTGATTGTAGAGGAATGTGCTGAGAAATAAATGGCGTGAATACAGTAACAATGAATGAAAAATCTCAAAAAGTAAATAAAAATTAAAACAACAATAAATTGTTACTATTTCACCTTAAATAATGAATTAGAGGTTATTTATAATTATTTCCATTTCCCATAATTCCAAAGATAATATGTAGTCCCATTTTCTCCTTCATTTCCTGAACTAAAAATAATAGAAAAAATGCCATATAGATATATGGTGGTAATGTTTACATAATAAACAATTAAGTGTATAAAAAAAGGGTAGCCAAGGGTACCTGGTGAAGGAACAGTGCTCTCAGGAGGATTACAGGTTTTCAATGTACTGGCAGTAGTGAAAAGGAAGAATTGCATCAGTGGATTTGGGGGGGAAGTACTTCAGTCTGTCTTTAGACACACAACTGAAGAAGTCAAGCTGTTTGATAAAACTTGATTCTTCTGCTTCATTCTTTTGATGTAACTTTGATTATTGACTCTGAAGTACTGCTGCTATATGAACCAGTAGATTCAGAATACCTAAGAGTAGTTTTCAAATCAAGGGTACAATGTCTTAATCACTAGAACCACAGACATTTACCTCAACCCAATGCCCGAATTGCCAAGGTTTTAATACCTTGAATATGTTTTAATGTTACCTGAATGTGCCAGCTTGAATCATGAAAATCAGGATCAATGCCTTGTCTAAACTTCAACGTGCTGTTTTTATTATCTTCCATACAGCATCACCTCCAGCCTTGACCTTATAATTTTGCTTCCAGTATAGCTTGTAACAATGAAATCAACATCATAATTGGTTACACTGATACACATTAAGGCAATGCCCCTGGTGCCCTGGCACTCAGTGCTTTCTCCACTGAGAGTTCTTTTAAAAGGGATAATATACCTTATTTAACAAATAAGCAATTTCATATTCACTTTGTCTGACAGTAGATGCTCAAATTCAGAGCAGCCTTTGTGATGGAAAGAATACAACTTAGGAGTGATACCCAGCTAAAGCACTAAAAGAGGAGATGTAATCAGAGATAAAATTAATAAAACCATGAAGGCCACTCAGACGTTATCTCAGTAATTCAGGTATAAGCATGAGGGTCTGAAAATGACAATAGAATTTGTGTTATTTTAATACAAGGAAGATTTTTCAGAGGCCTTATACCCCAGAGAAAGCAAGGATATTTAAGAGGATGAATCTGCAGTTAAATTACTTGTCTCCCAAGTGACAGCCTGACTGGAGTTCAGATCTCCAGGACTCACAAATGTTTATTGGCCATGGCAGCAGCTTACAATTGCAACTTCAGAAAAGAGGGAATGCCCAGAGAGGGACAAGTAGCTTTATCTAAAAGTTCTGGGTTTGATTTAGAGAGCACACCTGGAGAATAAGGGAAAACCGTGGTAGAGGAAGATTGAAGATATTGTGCCTTCACATATAGGCATTCAAACATGTATGGTCACTCAGACAGATACAGGTGCTCTACAGACATCAGAATGAATGTGCATACACATAAGTATATCTTAGACACACATACAAATAAGAATACAAGAAATTAATGAATGTACTCCATACCCAGAAAGGCTAGAAAATATTCTGTGAATGCAGATATTGTGGTCTCGGACAGAAAGCGGTGGCTACTCCACTAATCAACAACTTTGTGTAAGTTAGAAGATCCTTAGCCCAAACATCACGTTTGTTATCACAAACTTACTTACATACCTAAAAGAAAACTGTGAAAGAATACATCTTTTGAAACATAGAAATGCTTTCTAACTTAGATTCTGAGTGTGAAAAAGAAGATACTAAAGATACTAGAAATATTTAATGTTGTACAAGAAGGCAAAAGTTGATGAAACAATAGTAGCAGACTTTGCTACCCATATGCCATTGTCACATTGTGATTATACAATTTATTCCTATGAAAAACACAATTACAGCCTAGCATGATGCAACATAATCTTGCAACAAAAGTACTGAAATTAAAAAACTGGTTAAATCAACAAGACCAGTGGGTTCATCTTATGAACCCATATTTCTTGTATACATCATTCAACTGTTCTGTCTGTACCATCTTATTTTATAATCATGTTTCCAAAAACTACTAACTAATGCCTGGGAAAATGATATACACCCATAATCCCAGCATTCAGGGAAACAAAGGCAAGCATATCTCTGTGAGTTCCAGCCTAGCCTGGTCTACAAAGCCAGTGCAGGACAGACAAAGCTACACAGAGAAACCTTGTCTCAAAAAACAAACAACAACAACAACAACAAAACAAACAAAAAACAAAAAAAAATTGTTCACAGAATCACAGTTTACAAAGTATTTCTTTAAAAGGTCTAGACAGATTCAGAAGAGAAAACTATTCATCCTGTTCTAAATAGGTAATTTTTATGAGACTGAGTGCTGAAACCATGATTGGTGAATTTCATTCATAGATTGTTTAATTTTCATTGCCTTACTTTTCCTAATGTTCAAAATTCCAAATTTTAACTGTGCATTAACAGTGCAAATTTCACCATTCCTTCTTACCATGAAAGTAACTCAGTCACTTTCTTTATTTAATTCAGTATTGTAACTTCATATTAAACTGAAAAACCCTCTTGACATGGTTAGTCGCTTTTCTAAGTGATCATGGAAAATATCACTCCATGATACAGAAATGGAAAGAGAGCAAGGGTTGGGTATATCTCTTGCTTAAGTGTGCTTGACACAAATGAATTGGTATAGGACACCTACAGATTTTCACTACTCAGTTGATGGGCGTAAAATAGCCAATCTTGATCTATGTATAAGGGTAGTCTAATGCATAGGAAGGGTATAAATACTCTTTCATAAAAATAATTCATTTTGTCTTTTAATGTGAACATTAGATTCCATTCTGATGTTCGCATTCAAATTCCAGGAAACTACTTATATACTTCTGTGTGCCTATTTTATTCACCAATAAATCTAGAGTTGATGCTGATTAATTCTCTGTAGCGTTTCCTCAAATTTTCAGTCCCCAGGAACTATACTCAACAGTTTTTGGGCACCAGCTCTATGCACACATATCTAGTTCTTACAGTTTGCAAAGTTCCAGACCACAAACCATCCTCCAGGGTATTTTGAGGCAAACCAAGTATATAATTTTCTTCAAAAGTGTATACAGAATCTAGTAAAATGTATTATTTGACTTTCCATAATCAAAGGTCTGGCCTAATTTTATATTGTCTTATTCTTATATTCTGGTATAATTCTTCTTTCTGTAACCTAAAAAAGCTGATAAAGCTCTAAAAATCTTACAAAAATCACCTATGTACTGTTACGACCCAAATTTGAGCATTTACTGTGCAAACAAAATTGAATTCCACCCAGTACTATATCAGCTTATTGCAAACCTGCCCTCTGCAGTTTGGTATGTATTTCGAAAAACAAAAATCACAGAATAGGAGGGTGAAAACAAATTTATCAGGTAACAATGGCAAGTAACTCAAGTCACTTGGTCTCCTTAAGAATTAAACTGAATTCACATTTAAGAATTGAGTTGGCCTTCATGTCAGCATAGACTCGATTCATTTGAACAGTTGATTTGTAGCAGTTACAGTCTCAATCACCTCTGCTGTTGCTAAGTTGTCTGAGTCACAAATTTGGTTCACTTCTCTTTCTCTCACAAAATCATCTATCGTTCACAGAGCCATCCTGAAAGCATCTTTCAAAACAGGCTGCAGAGCCTATAGCTGATTTAGCTTCCTGAAAGCTGCAGCAGAGACTTTGAGCCTGTGAAAGATATCCTAGAGGTTAAGAACTCTGTACATGGCAGCAAACGTCACGGTAGATCTAATAATAAGTGGCTTTTGTATCATTATTTTTGCCATCCATAAAGTGTATATATGAAAATATCTCTAGTCAAATGGTTACATGTTATAAAAGGCTTTGGATCTAAATACAGTAAATGTTCAATACTAAAGGAAATAAGATAAATGCAAAATATACCTACAGGAGAATACAAGTTCTAAAATATGAGCTGTTATGTATGGTTTTCTGAAAGAAAATTTGTCAACCAGTGTCCGTAATCTTAGTGAACACATGCACATTTTCTCCTTAGTTAAACTTATGCCCATTATTCTCATATATCTTTACGTATCTACAGACTATACTTTCATGTCTCTCTTGCGCTGACTGAAATTTATATAAATTTAAATGTATTACATCTATATTTGGATGAGCAGTGGTGGTTTGGATTTTAGTGGTGGAAACAAGAGTTGCGATGTGCTTCACATGTTAGTAAATATTTATTTTCTTATTTTAAGCTTATTTTAAACTTGAGTGTTTCTGGGGATACTCATATAAGCAGTAGAGCCCAGAGAGACCAGAGAGAGTAGGTCTGCTGTGGAGATGATGTAGCAGAAGGCTGGGACCCCCTCCCCTTTATCTCAACAACTGTTATCTCATTTTTGCAGAATTTAGTTGTCATTTGATTTTTGATTTTGATTTTCAATTACTAATGGGCAGACGAAATTACGTAGAAAGTGTAGAACAAAGCGCTTTGAGTGGAGGCACTGCGGATGACGAACTATCAAGTTAATGCATGTGTCCTCACCTAGTTATCATTTTGTCGCAACAACACTTCTAGCCACTTCCTTAACGTCATTTAGGAATGTGACGATCTACTCTTTGAATAATACAACTTTTAAGCTCACTCCTACCATGTGACTAAAATAAATGTACCCTTTTGCTATCTGTTCAAGCCAAAATCCCCAACCATTTACACCTTGTGAACAGAATTTTTTCACTCTCAGCTTTTTGAGATTTTTGCATAGGGATGAGATCGTACAGTACAAGATTTCTCTAATCTAGGCTTAGTTCAGGCAACATAGTTTCTTGAGTTTTCACAAATATTATTTCAAATGACAGAAATGTCTTTTATGACCAAAAGAATTTCAGTACAAGTGCGTGCACGCACACACACACACACACACACACACACACACACACACACACATTTTTATCAATTTTTCAACTGACTGGCAAGATATTTTGGCTATTCTGAATATCGCTAAGATATACATAGCAGTACAGATTTCTATTCAACTTATTGGGTTCCTTTCTTTAACAGGTCCCCAGTATTGATACCCCTAGATAACATGGTAGTTCAGGTATTTTTTTTTTATTTTTTATTTCTTTAGGGACATAATTCTGTTATCCATAATTCTACATTCCTCCCAATAGTGTACAGGGGTTTCCCCCACATTCTAATGAAAACTTTATTTTTTTTCTTTTGACAACTCTTTCCCGTATAGCTGTCAGTTGGATTTCATAGTGATGGTTTTGATTTGCATATCACTGACGATTGCATACCTGAAATGTGTAAAAAATTAATCTTCCTTATGTCCTCCTTTATTTTTTGTTATTTTTTGCATAGCTAATGTGTTAATTGCTTTTCTTTGATAAAACTCCATGATCCCCTAAGCAACTTATAGAAAAAGAGTTTATTTTTGCTTAGGTTCTAGAGGGATTAGAGTCTATCAGGATAGGGAGAAATGGCAGCATGTTCCAGATATGGTGGCAGGAACAGAATGCTGAGATCTGGCATCTTCAAGTGCAAGCACAGAGCACAAAGAGAACAGAAAGTAGGATGACACTAAAGAGACTCAAAGCTGACATACTTCTTATAGCAAGGCTCCACCTCCCAAAGATTTCACAAATTCTCCAAACAACACCAAAAACTAGGAACAAATTTTCAAATGCCCAACCTTATAAAGCACATTTTTTTCATTCAAATCATCACAGCCCAGGGCAATCCAGCTTCATCTTTTAAGACATTCAGATCTTTTGTCAGTATTTCAACTGCATTTGTTTTGTCTTTTGTTTAAATTGGATTCTTTGCCTTGAGTATTAACTATTATTATTATATGCCTTTTCACTTCTGTATGGTGTCTTATTACTCTGTGGATTATTTCATGTTCTGGGCTGAATATTTCTAGTTTAACTCAATACCATTATTTTATCTTTACTGTTGTAGACTTGTCTTTGCAGCAACACCCCCAAAATACATATTTATATGTTTGTTTTTAATTCCTAGTTTATCTAAAGAACTTGGCAATGTTAGTGTCTATGAAGCAACAGTTTGTAGCATTATTTTATGCAAAAAAGGGGTTGTATTTTCTTTTAGAAAGCAAGGGTTTATTTCTCAAATTCCACTCCTCTTTGTGAACGTAAAGACAGCATCCTGTTTTGTTTTTTTTTTTTTACAGTCCCACTACTAATTGGCTCATTCCTGGAAATAGCTGACAAATTATATTTACAAGAGTAGATATGCTCCAATAGCACTTTGAAAAAGATAGCTTGTGGAACTTGCACCTTGGAAAAGAGGTTTAACTTGCCCAAAGCCACAGCTGAGATCATCTGGGTTCCTCTCTGACCACTTCTTTTCTCTAAAATATGGCTGTCTCCTTTAAATCATAGGTAAGGGTGGAAAATAATTCTTGCAGATGTGGAGTGGTAAGGAGGTTCTTTCTCCTGAGTAAAATCTGAGTGAAGCCATGAAGCTGGTCATTGGATCTCTTCTTTCCTACTTAGAGTATAGCCAGGAAGTGTGATATCCAAGTAGAGATGTTTCTCTCTTCCTTGTCTCCACACTAAGGAAATACATGTTTGCCAATTATCAGGCTAATGATAGAAACTGAATCCTGTATAAATCATATTGTGTATCTTAAGATCATGGAATTTGTGGTTTAGACTTTAAATCTAACTTACTGAAATAAATCACTTTCACATTGCCTTCTTCAACTAATTACTTTATTGATTACATTACTGTACATTGATTATGAGTTCATTGTTTTTATTAATGATTATCTTGTATATTGGTAGAAAATGAGAGTAGGCAATGCAACTTTTCTTAAATTAGATGTTTTTATTTATTTAAGAATATACATATTTCTGAAGACAGAATATATTTTGAGATCAGACAACTTTTCTCTTACCTTTTGATTTATTTATGTATATCTGCAGAAGAAAATAATTTGTTTAAATACAATAACATAAATGATATTTTATCACCATTGGTGCAGTTCTTGATATGCATATTCTCCTAACCACCTGGAATGTGTCAAATGTGTCAAATGTGCAATGTCTTCTGAAAAATTATCCAGAAGTTTGTTCCTCCTTTGGTAAATAATGAATTTCTCTTCCATAGTTAAAGAAATGATGAGAATCTTGAATAATCGAGGGATTTCTCATTTTGTGCATTAAGTAAAAAAGAAATTTCTTACTATACTTTACTGGAACATAAAATGAAGACTCCAGAACAAACGTTCAAATCGACTAAATAGGCTAAGTATAATATTAATGTGTGTCTTAAAATATCTGGCAATAAATGTTTTAGTGACTTACAAACTTCCCTTGTGTGTATCCTTTTGCAAATTTTTAAAATGAATGTTAAAAATTAAATAGGATTTTTGCAGGAAAGAAAACATTCAGCTATGTTGAGTTCTCCACCTCCACTCACCATAAAATGCACTTTTTTTTATTTTAAACAACATTTTCACTGAAAATAACCTAGATGAATTATAAATCAATAAAATCTGATTACAATTAATCTTTGTGTGTACTTAATTAAGAGTTGATCAAAGCAATAAAGCTTTGATAATTTTTATGCAATTTTCTTTTAAGTATAGTGTCATCTTTGTCTATAGTTACTTAATAATAACTATATTTATAAACCTAATTGTAGCCAATTTTTAAAAATTTTAAGTGAAAGAATTACGTTGTTCTCCTCAATTCTTAATGTCACATTTCATACACAAATCTTCATATTAAAACCAGGATATAGGGGGGCCAAGGTGGCTGCGCCGGGAGAAAACTGTGTCTGAGAAGCGGGACATCACACTCCGTGCAACGACTAGGAGACTGAACTCTGGGTCCTAAAACTGCAGCGATCCTGTTTCCCAGGTGAGGGGAGGCTCCCACGGAGTGGGAATCGGTCGGGTCCACTCTCGGCTGCCCAGCCAGAACCCGGAAGAAATCCCGGGTAACTCGGGCTTTGGGTCTCCTGGCTGGAGCCGCAAGTCTATGTGTCCCGATCACTTTCCCAGGCTGATCAGTGGGCACAAGGGTGCCAGAGACTGGGAGTCCCAGTCGCAAGAAAACCCCACGGGGAAGCAAAGTTGCGAGTCTGATCACGGGTCACCCAGTTTTTCCATGGAAGGTCTCTCGGACCTCGGGTACCCGCCACCGTCACAACTGAGCTCCTGCCGTGCGCAGAGAGCAGCTGCGCGCCCAGCTCAAAATCCCTACTCCCTCTTGGGAGGAGGCAGGAGGCAGCCAGCAGAATCTGCCACAGACCACATTGTCTGTACAATCGGGGCTGAGAAAACCCAATTCTTTTGGGCACTCCCCCAAACGCTGCCATAACCCTGCCGCAGCGGAGCGGAAGGATAAAGAGGCACACAGCGGCTTCACAGTGCCAGGACTCCAGTGCTGCTGGCTGCTCCTGGCAAACAAACTACAGCTCAGGATCTGGGACTGTGGTCATTCTACACGTCTTGAGATTCTCGTGGGTCCAGCGCAATAAGGTCTAGCAGCAAGTTCTATCATCAGCGCCCCCACACACACACACATGGCAGAGAAACCCTGGATCAGGATCGGACTGAGAAGCCCCAACCCCTTCTGGCACTCCCCTGAGAGCACCTCCATAAGCTTGCCCAAGGGGAGGGGAAGGTCAGAGGGGAAAGACAGAGAGGCAGCCTGCCAAGGATGCAACACCCTCTCTCCAGCTCACCCAGCAGCCCCTAGCAGAGAAACCCAAGCTCTGGATCTGACGACACTCAACCCTACCTGGTACTCTCTTGGGATCAGCAAACATAGGTTCTACCGCCAGGCTGCTTCTGGCAGAGAGATCTGGGCCCGGGATCTGGGATTGAGAACACTCAACCTAACTCTTTCCCTCGCCACCCCAGGACCAGTCAACATAACCCCTCCTGGCAGAGGGAAAGGACAAAGAGGCAGCACACAGGAAAGGTGGACACCGAGTCCTGTAGCCACAGTGTCACAGAGCTGACTGTTAGCCTACCCGTGCACTCTCCGCAGCAGGACCAAATCAGAGAGTAGAGAGCAAGGGGAACCCCTGTGCATTCCAACTGGTCCTGCAAGAGAGTGAGTGAGCCTTCTAGGGAGAGTTTGCCCCAAACCCAGGGCCTCTCCACAGAAACAACCAGATGAGATACCTGCCAACCACACCCCTACTGTGGGCATCATAGGGATTCTTGGGATAGCGACCCCAACATTGAAGCCTCTGCCTTGCAGGTCCATCAGTGTAATACAGGCAAACAATCCCTGGATCTCAGACAGAACTGCGTAATAGTGGCTTGCAGGCCACTGCAATAGCCAGAGAATTCGTGCATGCACACTGTGCCCGCTAAAAGCACACGTGAATAATGCCAGCGTCACATTCCTTACTTAGGCAAAACTGAAACCACAGTGCACACTCCCAAACCAGTGAACCTCTCTCATCTTCCTGAAAAAACAGTCCAGAAAACAGAAAGAGACAATCATAGCCCGAACTACAATCTTGAGGAACAAACAGTGAGAATTATAAATAACCAGATGGCTAGAGGCAGACGTAAGAACACTCCCAACAAAAATCAGGACATAATGACCTCATCAGCAACCCCACAAACCAATGGACACTTCAATTCACTAGATATACAAGAAAACGACCTCAAACCTATGTTTTTCCAGTTATTAGAGGCCCATAAACATGAAATGAACAAAGCCCTCAGAGAAATAGCCAAAGAAATCGAGACTAACCAAGAGGAAACAAATCGTGCTCTCAGAGAAATGACCACAAAAATTAAGGCAAACAAAGAAGAAACACACAAAGCTCTCAAAGAAATGTCCACACAAATGAAGGCAAATAAAAGAAGAAATAAACAAAGCTCTCATAGAAATACAGGCAATTATACCCAAAGAAGTAGAGGCACAATTAGTGATACATAGAGAGGAAAC
>REGO01000314.1:2167032-2195024 GCA_010120015.1 Rhombomys opimus
GAAGGGGAGTTAGTCTGATGGGGAAAGGATAGGAGCTCCACAAGGACCAAATATATCTGGGCACAGGGTCTTTTCTGAGACTGACATTCAACCAAGGACCATGTATGGATATAACCTAGTACCTCTGCTCAGATGTAGCCTGTAGTAGCTCAGTAACCAATTGGTTTCCCAAAGTGAGGGGAACAAGGACTATTTCTAACAGGAACTCAATGACTGGCTCTTTGGCCTCTCCAACCCCAAGGGAGGAGCAGTCCTGTTAGGCCACAGAGGAAGGCTTTGCAGCCAGTCCTGAAGATACCTGATAAAACAGGATCATGAATAGGGAGGAGGACCCTCCCTATCAGTGGACTTGGAAAGGGGCATGGTGGAGATGAGGGAGGGATGGAGGGACTGGGAGGGAATGAGGGATGTGGACACGGCTTAGATAGAGTTAATAAAATGTAACTGATAAGAAAAAATAAAATTAAAAAAATAAAAAAAAAACAAACAGGATATAAGACTATATCCATTGGCAGAAGACATGATTATACCATACAACTATATTATGAAGAACTTTTATTTCAAATGTGTTCTTTCATCTTCCAGTGAGGAACAATGAGACCTGGTGCCCTGTAAATGCCTTGCCTGTTTTTAAAGCAGGAACTTTTAGCTTTGTCATAAAAGTGATATAAATCATGTGACTTCCTCCTATCATATTACTCCAATAATATGCTCAAGTCCCCAGTGTTAGGTTGAAGAAACTAAGAGCATGAAAGCTAAGAAAGTACACTTATGGCTTAATCCTAATAGGAAGTGATTACTTTTGACTAAGAAAATAACTCACAGTTTCGCACATGTTTTACTTAATGGTCAAACACATTTAATAAAACCTTGGTAATCTTGGTGTGAAAGCCTTTTTACCCAGTTTTACTGAGAAATATTTTCAGCAGGCAGAGCTAATGCACCTCATTAACGAGGCCGAATCACTCTGTGCATTAAGGCTCTGTGCTCCTGCTTTTAGCCCAATTATCCCATATTGTAGGATGGGAAAGATATTGTCCCATTACCACTGCCACCCCATCCCCAAACACCTTGGCTTTTTATGTCTCTGTGGCACTGCCTTCAGTTTATCTAGGGCATTTTATACCTTATGGATCACTGGGATGCTTCTTAAAATCAGACCACTGGCTCTTTGCTCCAAGGAATTAGAGTTTGTTACATTTAAGGTGCTTCCAGAAATTTACTCTGTAGTAAACATGTAATGAATTTGAGTTCCTTCATGACACAGGGTCCCTAAGAAGTAACTCAAGGTGGGCTTACACTAACAATCTCTGTCTTAGACTTTCCAAATGCTTAGGTTAGAAGTGTGACCTCGATTTTAGGAAGGTTCTTCCTTATGAACAAGTAGTAGCTTGGAAAAAAAACAGCTGCTTCTCTGCCTACCATCTCTCTCGAGGATGATTTCATACTACACTGTGCTCTCGATCTATAGAACACTTTTATGTGTATAAACTTACTTCCAGTTATTTCCTTCCATAAGAGCACTCATGAGCCTGGCACCCATATGCTTTTATTATGTCATTTCTAATCTTATTGAGAATCCTCTACATTTAAGGTTCCTTCCCACCGCAACACAGTTTGTGAATAAAAAGAAATGAGTCTTAGCTAAGACTATATGGATAGGGAGTAATTGCAAACGAGAGAAATGCCAGTGAATAATGTAGTTCTAAAGAATGTCAAGAGTAAGAAGGAAGACATTACAAAATGTGGTGGTCATGGCTTTTCTTGGACCACACGTGACCTATCCTAAGGAAAGCTATCAATGTTGAAGGGACAGTTATTTCTTTCAAGGAGTAAGAAACTACAAAGTACCAAGTAAGATGTGTACAAGGAAAACTAACAATGGAAACAGATAAGAATCTTTAAAATATGGGTAATATCCACCTATAAGTGAGTACAAACCATGCATGTCTTTCTGCTTCTGGGTTACCTCACCCAGGATGATCTTTTCTAGTTCCATCCATTTGCCTACAAATTTCATGATTTCCTTGTTTTTAATTGCTGAGTAGTATTTCATTGTGTAAGTGTGTGTGTGTGTGTGTGTGTGTGTGTGAGTGAGTGTGTGTGTGTGTGTGTGTGTGTGTTGGGGAGGGGGGTTGCTATCTTTGACTCTTGCCTATTTGTAGGACCCTTTTCCTCCTACTTCCTCTTCTGGCCTTGATGTGATGGTATATGCCTGGTCTTATTGGAGCTTGTAAGGTGGTATTTGGTTGATGTCCCTTGAAGGCTTGCTCTTTTCTGCGGGGAGGTAAAGGGAAATGAGTCTGGAAAAGAGTGGAGGTGGGAGGAAGAGGCTGAAGGGAGGGAAGTAAGGGGAACTACAGTGGGGATGTAATACAGGAGAGAATAATAATAATAACAAAAATGTGTAAAAATAATAAAATAATAATAATAATAATAATAAAACTACTGTAAAACTACATCCATTTCTTTTCCTCAAACAAAATGTTGGTGGAAAAAGAAACCACTGACCAGTTAGACAATTGCAAATAAAAGGCAGACCTTGAAGATACTGCTGAACTTTATCACAGTATCAGTCAGCAAGATAATTGTTTCTTCAAGGACAAGAGAAAAAAGTAGGTCACCACAGTATGAACGTTGTACAGATAACATTCTCTGAAGCTCTGGGACAATACTATATTTGCATCTTGTAATTATGAATGAGCAATGTTTTCTTTTAAAAAACATTTTGATTCAAAAGTTCCATCGAAGAAAATACTGTCTACTAGAAAGGTACAGGTTACAACTAAATGTATTTCTAGATTTTATTTGTTTATTTTCATCAGAAAACATTATCGAAACTTAAGAAAGGACACAACCATACTAGAGTTGACCTGTTTCCTCATATGATTCTGTCTTAAAACCTGTGGAAGAAGATAACCTGATATCTTCTACCAAACACTGAGTTCTGTTCATAAGAAGACAAGGTACCTCTCCAGAGATGGTTGGTTGTCCATCATGCAAAGAACAGAATAATACGTTTATACAGAAAAACCTCCACACTAGTTTAGTAAATATTTAAAATTGGTATTTTGCAAAAAGTATCACTATGGATATAAAAATTAACAAAATTTACTCAAATAGAAAACAATCCCTACGTCAGGTTTTGTCAAAATTTGTATTCACAGTCTCTTACTTGGGAATATCTATGTGTTTACATTACATTTGAAAGATATGGGTGCTTCAGAAAATGATAAGAAAGGAAGATTAACAAGGTATCAAATTCTATAATAACCTTTAGTTAACATAAAGGTTTATATAAACTTAGTTTTAAATTATCAGATCTAAATATATACCAATCCAAATAATTTTTCCCCTCTACCTAACATAGCTTCTACTTTTAACTTAAAGAGAAAGTACTGTAGTAAGGAATATTATAAAAGCCTTATATTTGCAGTTCTTGTGAGGGCAGCATTTAGCAATTTTTATTTTTAAAGAACAACAAATTTCAGAGTCTAAACACTACTTTGTTTAATACAAACTGAAAAAAATATGATATAACCTTGACCTTAAAAAAAAAAAAACTCTACCAGGTTACTTTTTGTTTGTTTGTTTGTTCTGTTATTTAATTCTCAAAAGAATTTTATTTTCTAGTTATATCTGTATCCATGAAAAGACAGTGAAAAACTTAGGAAAGTATTTCTTTTCAAGCACCCTCTTCCATTAATATTCAATAAGCATTTGCACTATGCCAGATACTGTTGTGAAGACATAAATAAGAAGAAAGAATCAGTGTTATATGACTTTGAAAAGATGGCGATTTAGTGAAAGAATGTAATATGGAAATGTATGATTCGCGGTAAAGTCTGATGCGACAAGTGATGAGGTGAAGAACAGGGTATGTCGGTGCAGGAGAAACTGATGTTTCAGAAGAGAAGACATCTACGCTCGTGAGAAAGGGGGCAATAAAAGTATGCTGAAGCACATTTGGGCTGCTCAAGGGTAGGTCACATGCCCAGCAACAAACGGCCAGCAGAAAACGAACTCAAAAGCATCTTTGTAGATTCCTTGTCTCACACTGTCATTTCAGATCCTTTCCTTAAAAATTTTGGTATTTTTTTAAAATTTTTTTTTAATTTTATTTTTTTCTTATCAGTTATATTTTATTAAATCTGTATCCCAGCCGTGTGCCGATCCCTCATTCCTTCCCAATTCCACCCTCCCACCCTCATCTCCACCGTGCCCCTTTCCAAGTCCACTGACGGGGGGGGGGGACCTCCTCCCATTCATCTGATCCTGTTTTATCAGGTATCTTCAGGACTGGCTGCAAAGCCCTCCTCTGTGGCCTAAAGGGCTGCTCCTCCCTTGGGGGGTGGGGAGGCCAAAGAGCCAGTCATTGAGTTCCTGTTAGAAATAGTCCTTGTTCCCCTCACTTTGGGAAACCAATTGGTTACTGAGCTACCACGGGCTACATCTGAGCAGAGGTTCTAGGTTATATCCATACATGGTCCTTGGTTGAATGTCAGTCTCAGAAAAGACCCTGTGCCCAGATATATTTGGTCCTTGTGGAGCTCCTATCCTTTCCCCATCAGACTAACTCCCCTTCTTTCTTATGATTCCCTGTACTCTGCCAAAGGTTTGGTCATGAGTCTTTGCTTTGAAAACACTGCTAGTTAGAGTCTTTCAGATGAGCTCAGTAGACTACTGTCATACGTTCAACGCACATCCCATCTGTCTTTCTAAATGAGAATTGATCATCTTACCCCATGTCTGCTCTCTTGATTATCTTTTTTAGGTGTATAGATTTCATTATGGTTATCATATTTTATAGGTCTATATAAGTGAGTATATACTGTGTTTGTCTTTCTCCTTCTGGGATAGTTCACTCAGAATGATGTTTTCTAGATCCCACCATTTGCCTGCAAATTTCATGATTTCCTCCTTTTTGATTGCTGAGTGGTATTCCATTGTGTAGAAATACCACAATTTCTGTACCCATTCTTCCGTTGATGGACATCTAGGTTGTTTCCAGGTTCTGGCTGTTACAAATAAAGCTGCTATAAACAAGGGATAAGCAAGTATCCCTTTTGTGTACTTGAGCAAACTTTGGGTATATACCTAACAGTGGTATAGCTGGGTCTTGAGGAAGCACTATTCCTAATTGTCTTAGAAAGTGCCAGATAGCTTTCCAGAGTGGTTGTACCAGTTTACATTCCCACCAGCAGTGGAGGAGGGTTCCCCTTTCTCCACAATCTCTCCAGCATGTGTTGTCGATTGAGTTTTTCATCTTGGCCATTCTGATGGGTGTAAGGTGATATCTCAGGGTCGTTTTGATTTGCATTTCCCTGATGGCTAATGAGGATGAGCTGCTGGGAATTGAACTCAGGACCTTTGGAAGAACAGCAAGTGCTCTTAACCTCTGAGCCATATCTCCAGCCCCATTTTTTAAATTTTTGATCTCTCTCTGTTTCTCTGTCTTCCTTCCCCTGCCTTAACTGCCTCTCTCTCTTTAACTGGTCCTTTGGGTATACGTTATGACTTCCAGTTTTGTGTTTTCTTCTTAAATTTTTTTTCTTGCTCTTTTTCTTCTGTTTGTCCTGTCATGGTGTGTCTGTTTTTATTTTTAAATTTAATTTCGTTATCATCTCTTAGTTGCCTGTTTGTTTTCATATGAGACAGAAACACAGGAGAGGTAGGGAAGAGCAGGAAAGAGTATTGGGACCAGAAACTGTAATCAGGATATACTGAATGGAAAATCTATTTTCAATTAAAAATGTCAAAAAAAATCGCTGAAGATAAAGGAGACGATTAAAATTCCATTTACCTAGATCTCAGCTCCCACTGTGACCACAGGGCTCTATACAGATCTCAAAATGGCTCCCTTTTAAGTCTGGATGCAAGAACGATCCACAGAAATTAGGACTGGGAAAGAGATGCTTCATCAGAACTCATGCCACCAGGAATCTATTTGTCATATCAGACTTCCGTTAGAAAAAAAGGGCAACTCTGACCCGCTGCTGTAGTGTTCCAGAGATAAGGAAAAAAAGTAAGCCAGGGGAGGGCGTAAAGGGATTCTGACTTTGTATTTCCCATTCGGAACCTAGAATATCTCTTTGTTTTAATGAATTCTGATCTTTTCCCCCAAAAGCTTAAAGCCCATAGTATTAAAAAAGTTTGGTGCAACATAATTTCTAAGCAAAGGAAATGAAAAGGTAATATTAAAATTTCCTTTCAGTTCATTCCAGTGAAGCCCCTGCTTCCTTTATTAGGGTACCTATTTGGAGACTGAGTCTATGGGTTATACCTGAGCCTGGGTTTTAGGTCCTCTCCATGTATTGTCCTTGGATGGGGTATCAGTCTCTGTAGGGCCCTCTGGGCTCAGTTTTTATGGCTCTGTTGGTCTCTTTTTGGAGCTCCTGTCCCTTCCAGGTCTTTCTATCTCCCCCTACTTTCATAAGATTACATGCGCCCTGCCCAAAGTTTGGCTATGAGTTTCAGCCTCTGCTTAGATATCTCGGCATGAACTCAGTGAGAGGCTCTCTAAAAACCTCCTCTTGTGGGGTAGGGGGCAGACTTCCCAGGCCACGGAGGAAGACAATGCAACCAGTCTTGATGAGACCTGGTAGGCTAGAATCAGCTAGGAGGACCTCCCCTATCAGTGGACTAGGGGAGGGCCATAGAGGGAGAAGAGGGAGGAAGGGTGGGATTGGGAGGGGATGGGGGAGAGAGTACAAAGGTGGGATACAAATAGAATTAATTCTAATAAGTGATAATAATAAAAAAGAGAAAAAAATCTTTTTGAAAAACTTTGGTGTAACAAAACTTTGGTGTAACAGCAAAGGAAATGAAAACATAGTGTTGGAAATTTATGTATTTTGGATTTAACTGAAAATATGTGTAAATGGAGCAAAAAAAAGAGGAAGAAAAGTGAGCATAACAGTGCAGTAAAGGATTAGTTTCATCTTATCTTAGGTTATATTTCGTGGCTCATTAGATATAAAATTTAGTCCGCATCTCCAGATATTTTTGTAGAGCAATGATTTCAGTAGCTCGAGGCTATAGCTTCATTCATCCAAGAGTTATCACTTTAGAGAAGGGGGATAATTGAGACATGTTTAAAGGCCATACTACAGTTTATGAAGTGTGTAGTGGTAATACAATGATCAGATATCTATCAAAGTTGGATATGTTGTTTTAAACATTTATTCATCCGCATTGTCTTATTATTATGTAGAAAAGTGTCTCACAGATAGGAAACACTTAATAAATAAACGCCTAAATTGTATACATATCATAACAGCAAATTCTTAGCCAATGATAGTTAACAACGCGAGTGACTGACAAGAAGGGAAAAATATAAAGCTAGTCTTACGCTTTAATACAACAATTGTCCTATGAAGAACCATGCAGCATATATTTTATATTTTGGAAGCCAGATAATAGTCTTACAAATGAACACACCTGCAATTGTAAAATAAAGAGCCATAAACAATCAATGTCTGTGTTCACATTGTTTTCATTTCAAAAACGGAAAGTGGGCGGAATTTTGCCTCTGAGCTGTATTATTTTTTTCAGCCCCATATTTTATACAACTTCTCACCTTGTGCAAATTTCCTAAGGTTATGCATAAGAAATAGAACTATTAAAAATTTAAATGTATATCAGTAAATTCTGCTTTGGTTTTGCAAAAGTGACCAAGTGGTTTAATTTTGCTATTAAAACCAAAAATAAAAAAGAAAGCTTGAAATAACTGGTTTGAATAATCTGAATATAATTCTTCTACATCATTTGATCTAGAGATGTCGACAATATTATTATACACCATGTCACTTAATTCCACTGTACAATAGTTGTTTTTGTTTTGTTTTGTTTGTTTTTGAGAATATAGATTTTATAGTATTGCTTTTTGGAAGAAAGATAAAAAGAGGAAGGAATTGAACAATGAATGAGGTGAAAGAACAAATAAATGGGCAAAGGAAAAAGGAGTGAGAGGAATCACAGTTTAGCTGAGCGCTACTTCTTCAGGCTGTTTATCCTAAATCAATTTATATTGGCTTGTCTTAATTCGCGCTTTTTAGATATACTGTATTGTATGTTTCATATAATAATAAAGCCAAATGAATTTAATTTTTGATATCTATACAATACATACAGAAAGGTTTTATTTTGTGTCAGAAATGGGAAAGGAAATAGTTTGTTCTTTTTTCTTCCTCCTACTTGTTTTTTAGAATTGACTGGAGAAAGAAGGAAAAAAATTCAGCCTAATAACAGTAATCGGTTGCTAATGGCAAGCATGCTGTCAAATTAGCCTAAATGTCCACTTAAAAACAAACTTTTATGTGGTTACCTGATCTATGAAGGCTATTAGTTCAAATGTAGAATTGATTTATTTTCCTTGCTGCATTAACCTCATCTTACATATCATCACTTTCTTATCCAGGACAAAGTAAATGCACCTTGATGTTTGATAAAATTGAATTGAACATCAACCTATTCCCATTTAAAGGTCACACATTATTCTAATAACAAGAGGGCAGCCAACTCTACATGAACCTTCATTACTGGTTATTAAACCAGGCTTAAGAATAGAGTCTTGCTAGGCACACAGTTTTAATTGCAGCCCTTGGAGTAGGGGGGTAGAGGCGGGCAGATCTCTGTGTTCTAGGCCAGCCTGGTCTACAGAGTGAGTTTCAGGAAAGCCACAGAGAAACCCTGTCTCAAAAAAATTTAAAAAAGGAAGAAAAAAGAAAAGAAAATAGAGTCTACATAGAAAATAAATTCCATGTCATTGAATACAAAATTTAATTAGTAGCAAATGAGCTGGAATTTGATGGGTTCCTAAGACATTTGATTTGGGAAAAACAGCTAAGTAATTTTTCCTAGCTAAAGGATATCAGTGAACAGACAGCTGCTTTAACAGAAATTCAATTCTTGATTGACAATGAAAACTAAATATTTGGTGTACTAGGGCCTAGTTTCAACTCAATAGCTCTAATAAATTTAATTATAAATTTTTAATAAAACTGAAAATGTCTGTTTATTAGTAAACATGGTTTAACACATATGTCCTAGAAAAATGCACCTTCACACCAATAAAATATAACATATGTAATGTGGGTTGAGGGTATACATATCCGTGAGGTAGCATATTTTATTAGGAATTAGAAGCATGGTTGTCTAAATTAGTCCAGACATACTGAAAGAGTTAAATATTTTCAACTTCCTATTTGAAATGAAAATCTTCTTACATCTTTAATGCAATGTGTGTGTCTTGTGAATGCATGCCTTCATTTAGTACTCATGGAAAACCTAGTCCATTTTATTTTGTTGTTGTTGTCCAAGAAACAGTCTTTCATATGCTATTTTGTACAGGCTAATCACAAACTTAGGCTAGGAAAACATAAAACAACAAATCGTGTGAATGTGGATGGGTCCCAGAGGGCAATAAAGAGGCAGAATTAGGAATGTAGTTTGGGAAGCAAAACTGCACAGAAAAAAAAAAAATGTTGTGATTGGAGAAAAAGGCAATGAGTTGGGGCTTTTTTTCTATTATAAAAGGAACCCACATGCCAGAGCAGGGAGGGGGGAAGTATGTTATGCACAATGTTTGCCCATTTGAATTCTCATTGATGGTTCAACAAAACTTATTGCTGAAAGAAAGATGATGGCTTAATAGCCTTGGAAAATTACAACAGAATTTAAGGTCCCTAGCAACATATTACTTTATATTATTAATTTATATCATTTGTGTAATACATATCTAACATCGTTTTGGTAATTTATTGTTATAAATATTAAGTTAACATTTTATTTTTTTTTAATTTAGCATCCTTGGTTAATATAGCACATTTTAGTGGTAACTCAGTCTTCTCAAGTTCTGTAATATAGGCTGGAAACTGTGAACCCTCCTTCCAAATCTGGTATGTTGGTATAATGTTCTTGTGGAATTTATACAATTTGCCCTTGTTCATTCAAATGTTGGTTTCTCTACCCCACTATCTGGCTTCTATTTGGACATTGCATTGTGATTTTTCTTCTAAGCATCTCCTGTCTCAAGTTTGTGTAAGTATGCTACCATTTATTCTCTGTATTGTCAATAAAACAACCAGCCAATGCTGAGCAATGGAGAGAATAGGGCAGAACATCCTGGTCTGAAGGGGAGGAGAAAGAAGCAAAGGAGAGGAGTCGGGAAGAGAGTTCAGAGAGGAGAGGACTTAGAACCACCTACAGAGATGAACCAGACCAAATATATGACTAAAAGCAAGTAAAATGTGGAAAATCTGAATGGGAGTAAACTATGTGGGCTTGGAGGTTTAGGATGGAGTAACTATTGCCGAGCATTGTGCTCTAGGTTAATTAAATACATCCTAGTCTTTGTGTGGTGATTTGGGTATACAGATGGTTTAGGAATAACTGCTGTTTTACTCTAGATAAATCAATAATATTAATAATCAACAACACTAATATAATTTTGGTAATTTATTGTTGTAAATATTAAATTAACATTATTTTTTGTCCAATGCTAAATTTTTTAAATTTAGCATTCTTGGAGAACATGAATAAGGTGCATTTTAGTGGTAACTCAGTATTCTCAAATTCTATAGTATAGACTAGAAGCTGTGATCTGTACTTCCAAATCTGGTATTGGTTATCTGCTGTTTTAGCTTCTTAAAAGGGCGACTGTGTGCAGGTGCCATGATGCTTTGTTCTATAAGTCTTTACATAAACACTGATAAAGATGAGACCACGCGTGAAAGAAAAAAAAATCAATTAATTGTTAAACATTTTTCAGATTGCATTCCAAATAAAACATTTTACCAAAGGGGGAAAAATGAATGTTTTAAGAATAATTGCCATGATTTTCTATGGTTTGATGTTTTTAATAAACTTCTAATAGAAACGAAATGACATAATTTTTGTCATTTGTAACTGGGTTGTTGGTCTGATCTATTGTATAAAAATATAAATAATCAAATAAAAATAAAGGTGCATACTTATATTTTAGACAAGCCACCAGTTTTAAGTGATTAAAACCCATGTGATTTTAATGTAGTTTTCCTATTGGTTACTGTAGTTATTAAAGAAAATTTTAGGATACTAGGAATTGATTATGCCTGACTTTACCTAGTCTACGAACAAAACGTTTTAATTACACAAGCATTAATATTGAATAAATATGTATTGCAAGTACACATGCAGGTATTATTTTACTTATTTAGAGATAATATTAGTAAGAAGTACTCATAATGCCAAAAACTGTGATACACATATGTGGGTTGCTTCATACCTTAAAATTTTATATATGCAAATTAATTATGAACATTCTTTCCAGAGGATTTTTCAATTTTATTTTTTTTAATTTTAATTTTTATTAATTACAATTTATTCTATTTGTATTCCCCTTGTAGCTTCCTCCCTCCTCCCCTCCAATCCCACCCTCTCTCCCTCTTCTCCTCCCTGCCCCTCTCCCAGTCCACTGATAAAGGAGGTCTTCCTCCCCTTCCTTCTGATCCTAGTCTATCAGGTCTCATCAGGAGTGGCTGCATTGTCTTCCTCTGTGGCCAGGTAAGGCTGCTCCCCCCTCAGGGGAGGTGATCAAAGAGCCAACCCCTGAGTTCATGTCAGAGGCAGTCCCTGTTCACATTACTATGGAACCCACTTGGACACTGAGCTGCCATGAGCTACATCTGTGCAGGGGTTCTAGGTTCTCTCCATGAATGGTCCTTGGTTGGAATAGCAGTCTCAGGAAAGACCCCTTTTCCCTGCATTTTGCTAAATATATATCAATGGAATATTACTCAGCAAAAAAAAAAGAAAGCCATCTCAATCTTAATTTTCTTAGTATGTAAGAAAAATGACACACTTTGGATAATAACGTAATTCTAAGAAACAATTTCAAATTACAGCAATCAATAACAAATTAATAAATAAATAAAGTAATGACTCATCCTTGGCTTGTACAGAAACACCATATGGAATTGTAGTGTGCCCTTAGATTTTAATATACACGATTGACATTGCTCCACAATTCATTTGGGCAAAAACAGATGGGCCATCTGTTTTCAAGTTTCTCATCTCTTTATAGCTCAGACATCTATGTGATAGCCAAAGGAGAAAATAACAAGCCCTCTCCTCTCATGTTGCTATATTTCAAGGTTAGACTTTCTTGTGGCTGAAGAACCAACCTCTGAAAGATGAAAATAGCTTCCTTGCACACACATCTACTTCATTCTTGGGCTCATAAAGAAAGAATTTTTATTTTTAAATATAAGATACATGAATTTTACATGAATTTATGAATTTCAGGTTCCAAAGCTGATAGAGAGCAGTAAGAAGAATCTCCTGTCTTCCATTCCGTCGAATATATTGTTTCAGTCTATTAAAAATACATAAAAATTTATTCCCTTAAAAAACTAAGGTCAAGTCAAAATTTTTGTGACACCCTGAAGATGTAAACGTTGACAAGACAAATTATGTTTGATACTCTATCATCTTATTATTTAACATTTTAAATGTTTACAGTCCATCTTAGGATTTAAGCAAAAACAAACAAACAAAAAACCCCTCAGAATTGACAGGATTAATTTTTTACATCTATGGTCTTCACCAAGAATTCTTGCTAACCAATGATACATATTTAGCAAAATGCAGGGATAGATTTTTAGGAGCTTCATGAGACTGTCTCTTTCCTATGAATGCTTTCCTTGAGCCTGTGGAATTTGATCATCTCGGATTTCTCATAGATCTGGGAACATTTACTGCTCACATTGTGCTACTGAAAAAAACAGTGAGATACAGAAACTGTAGAAAGAAATGTAAAAGATATGTCCTCTTGCATGAGTCTTTACGTTTTTGTTTAAGTTTCTTGTTACAATCTATATAACATTAAATTTAATATTTAACTATGTTTTCAGTGATGGTAAGTGTATTAGAATACTGAGCAACAAACCCCATTATCCATCTCCAGATTGTTTTTATTGTTCTAAGTGAAACATGTTTTCTCACACCATACTACACACACACACACACACACACACAAACACAGACACTAATATAAATATTCACACACACATTAACTGATATACATATGTACACAATTTTTACTATGTTTTATAGTTTTATTCATCCATGAATTGACTTGACTAATTTCTATTTTACACTAATAAAAGTAGTATGACAGTTCACACTGATACACCAGTGTGAATTTAAGTTCTTTTATTTCAGTTAATATGATACGAATAAAAATTACTATTTCACATCATACTTTTCTAAGTTTAGGATCTGAGGAATGTCATATTGTTTTATTTAAAAGCTGGTTTGTTAGTATGCTCACCAACAATGTACGAAGATATTGTGAGTGTTTTTCTAAGCTATATCGTAGCTGTTTGTATTTCTTCTGAGAACTCTCTGTTAAGTTTGATTGATAGTCACATATCCTCCCCACCCCCTTAGACAAGGTATTATGATGTAGCTCTGACTGTGCAGAAATCACTACATAGATCAGGGGCTGACCTCAAACTCACAGAGGTCTGCCTGCCTCTGCCTTTTCAAGTGTTGTTTTTTTGTTTGTTTGTTTGTTTGTTTTGTTTTGTTTTGTTTTTGGTGTTTAGGGTATATTTAAATTTAATTTTCTTGCATTCCTAGACACTGTTCCTCTGCCTCAACTATACCTTGCACATATTTTTTTTTCTTTCCTATTTTGTAGGGTGCATCTTGTTGGTTATAATTTCATGAAGTCACACCTGTTTGTGGTTGGTCTTATGCCCTGGAAACTAGTCCTAGAAAATCCTTACCACATTTCTTGAACTCTGCTCTTTCGTTTTTCTTCTGGGAGTTACAGAATTTGAATTTTAACATCGATTCCTTTAATCTATTTGAAATTATTTTTTTCATGGTGAGAAAGAAGGATGAAGTTTCATTCTTCTACAATTCTTCTTCTGGATAGAAAACCTAACAACGCCATTTAAAAAAAATTTGTATTAATTACACTTTATTCATTTTGTATCCCCCCCATAAACCCCTCCCTCCGCCCCTCCCAATCCCACTATCCCTCCCCCTCTTCACTCATGCTCCACCCCCAAGTCCACTGATAGGGGAGGTCTTCCTCTCCTTTCTTCTAATCCTAGCCTATCAAATCTCACCAGGAGTGGCTGCATTGTCATCTTCTGTCGCCTGGTAAGGCTGCTCCCCTCTGAGGGCGGGGGTTGGGGGGAGGGAGGTGATCAAAGAACAGGCCAATCAGTTCATGTCAGAGGCACTCCCTTTAAATGCTGCTTTAATAAGTGTATGCATGGGTTCCCAGTTCTAGTCAAATGTCAATGTGTCTGTCTTTGTGCTGCTACCGTGCTGGTTTTACATTAGGTAGTATGATACCTCAGGTAGTTTTTAATTTTTGGTGACAGTTTTGAATATCTGGAGTCCTTTGCCCTTCTATATGAGTTAGAACATTTCTATTTTTTTTTCCATTTCTGTAAAGAATTATGTTAGAAATGTGATGTCGATTTTCTAGAATCTGTAGAATGCTTTTGATAGGATGACCATTATCACAACAGAAGGTGTGATGTCTCCTTTTTCTTCTCTGGTTGCTTTCTTAAGTATTTTAAAACTTTCATTTGCTTGTTTATATTTAATCCTATACTTTTAAAGCTGTTATGAACAGCATTGTCTTCTTGATTTATTTCTCAGTATGTCTGTCACATTTACATAGGAGAGATATTGGTTTGTGTGTATTAATTTTACATCTTGTTATTTTGCTAAATGTCTTTATTATCTGTGGGATTTTCTGGTAAAGTCTTTAGAATCTTTTTATTTATATAATCATATCATCTACAAATAAGGATGATATGATTTCTCCTTTTCCTATGTGTGTTCTTTATCTCCATTTGTCTTATAGTGCTAGCTAAAACTTCAGGTACTACATTGAAAAGAAGAGAGGCTGGACATTTGTTTCCAGTGTCTGATTTTAGTGAAAATGCTTTGAGGTTGTTAGCATTAACATTCAGCATGATGTTAGCTATGTCCTTGTTGCATTGCTGTTACTATGTTGAGCTGTATTCCTTCTACTAATCGATTTTCTAGGACTTTTTCACGAAAGGATGCTGGATTTTGTTAGGAAATAAGATATTCATTTTATTTCTATCCTCCAGTTTGTGTAGTAGATTAATTAATTGATTTAGGTATGTTAAACGATCCCAAATCCAGGAAATGCTGACTTGATTATGACATATGATATTTCTGATATGCTCATGAATTTGTCAACATTTACCAATAATTTTTATGTGTGTTATCAATTCATCATAGAAATTAGCTTATGATTCTGCGTGTGTGTGTTTGTGTGTGTGTTTACCTAAGTGTCTGACTTTGGCTAGTATTTAATAAAAAGAATTAATTTTAATGAAAAGAATTTGGGGATGGGCATAATGGGGCACACCTGTAATCCCAGCACTCAGGGAGGCAGAGGCACAAGGATCTCTGTAAGATCGAGGCCTGCCTTGTTTACAAAGCAAGTCCAGGTTGGCCATGGCCACACAGAGAAATGTTTAAGTGTCTCTCTTTCCAACTCCAATTTTTATTAATTTGTGTTTTTGTCTTGGTTGATTTGACTAATGGTTTGTCATTCTTGTTAATATGCCCAGAGAATTAATTTTTCATATAATTGCTTCTCTATATTTTTTCTATTAAATTAATTTAGACCCCAATTTTAATATTTTATTTCCAACATCCTTTTCCAAGGCTTTCAGGTGCATCATTAATTTATTAATTTGAGATGCTAAAAATTTTCTGATAAAGGCATATAGGACATTTCATCTTAGGGTTTCCTTCATTGTTTCCAATAGATTTTGGTATATTTTCATTCTCATTTCATTCTTGACTTGTTCTATGATCAAAGTCAGTACTGGAGACAGTGAGTCTCCATTGATTTCTATACTTTCTATCAAATACAATATAATATATTATTTCAGATTTCCTATAATTATTGAGACTTGCTTTTGGTCCTAATATGTAGCTTATTTTGGACATGTTCCACGGATGATTGAGAAGAATGTACACTCTTTGGGGTTTGGGTGGAATGCCGTATAATTGTCCATTTAATTTGTGACACTATTTAACTTCAGTGTTTATTTGTTTAGGGTGTGTCCAGATTATCTGTCTATTGATGGAAATGTGTTATTGAAGTCATCATCTATATCACTATAGCTTTATATTAAATTGTATTTCTTCTTCAGAATTTGCTGCTCCTGTGTGTGGTGACTACATTTTAGACTTGTGTGAATTTTTCTGTAAAAATATAATATCTTTTTTTTCAGATCAGTTTTAAAATAAAACAGTTTTTCAGATATTATAGTAGTTATGTGTGCTTTTTTCTTAGTTCCATTTGCTTGGCATGACATTTTCCAAAATTTTACCTTGAGTTGCAGTCCAAATTGTAAGTTGTAGTCTAAATTGTACCCTAAGTTGAGTTTTTCTTGGAGGCAGCAAAAAGATACATCCTATTTTCTAATTCATACAATAATAACACCATTATTGTAAGGGGTACAGGGGCTGTCTCTGACAGGAACTCAGTGGCAGGCTCTCTGATCACTCCCCCTGTGAGGTGTGCAGCCTTGCCAAGCCACAGAGGAAGATGATGCAGATGGTCCTGATGAGACCTATAAGCTAGGGTCAGATAGAATGGGAGGAGGATCTCCCCATCAGGGGACCAGGGAAAGGGCATAGATGGGAAAGACGGAAGGTGGGTGGGACTGGGAGAGACAAGGGGGCGAAGGAGTGGGGATACAAGTGAACAAACTGTAATAAATAAATATGTAAATAAAATTAAATCTAAAAAATACCATTATTAAGAGTCATTATTGAAAAACATGATTTCATCCTTCTCATTTTGTTATGGTCATTTCTTATTAGACCTCTCCTGACTATCTAGTCTTGAATTTTTTGTTCTCTATGACATTTTGGGTACTTTGGTTATTGTCTTCCAAATGAATTATTCTTTCAAGTATTAGCTAGAACTATATTAGTGATTACAAACTTTTAACCAGTTTTTATTTTGCATATGTTTAATTTCCCTTCAATTTTACTAGTTTTCTGGGCATAATATTCTGGGTTTACAGTTGTTGACTTTCAGAATAAAATTGCATCTTACAAGATTCCTCTAGCTCCAAAAGCTTCTGTCAAATAATCAGATGTTATTTTGAAGTGTATGCCTTTATGAGGGACTTGGGTATTTTCTCTTGAAACTTTCAATAGCCTTTCTTTATACTATGTTTTTAATAATTTAACTATAGTATGTCATGGGAAGTTTCTTTTCTATTTCTTTCTATTTACAATAGAGTTCTGTAGAACTTTGTGCTGGATAAACATCTCTCTATGTCAAGTTTCCTTTCTTAATTTTATTGAAGATATTCACCCTGATTATACTACGGTCAGTGTTTTGTTCCTTCTTGTACGCATAATCCAAGGTTGGATATTATCATCATATCTCTGTTATTTTCATATATTTTGACTTTCACTCAGTGATCAAATTGTTCTGTCTTATCTTTCTTCCTGCCTCCCTGTTTTCTACATGATCCATTTTATTGATATAATTTCCACTGAGGTTCTTATTGGCATGTTGAGTTGTATATTTTGAATATTATTTCAGTTTGGGTTTTGTTTATCAATTTTATCTCTATTTCCATATTCTGGACTTACTTTCATATTCAAGATTGACTTGCCTTGTTGTTGTGGGATATATCTGTGACTTCTTAAATATTTGAACATCTTTATAATCATTTTAAATTAATTTTTTGTTCTTCAAAGTAATTTTTATCAGCTGCCTCTATTATGGTATTAGTGACTTATATTGTCTTGATTTTACAAGTTGTTTCTCTTTGTGTACTCAGAATTATGCATGTAGCATTAATTTATTTGTTTACTTTTCCTTTTTGTTTTTTATTTTTAAAATTCTAATCATTCTTTATAGCAGTATTTGAATTGCAGTGTTTAGTGCAAAGTTAAACACTGGTGAGGTTCAGTTTTCATTCTGTGTGGTTGGTATTTAGGAATTCAGTCTTCTTGAGTTTTTATCTGAAAGGTTAAACATTGTCCTGCGTCAGATAAGGTCTCCTGCCTGTGTCTGTAGCTTTGATGCAAATTTCTGAACTTTACTCATGCCTTTGTTTCCCCAGCATCATATCTGCAACCCACCATGCCATATCAGGTGAGGTGCTGGAAATAGGGAACTCCCTGCACACTTGTGTGAAGAAACCTGAGGGAAACCAATGTTTAGCCTGTTCTGTAGCTTGCTCCGAAGCTGTGGCAAGAAGTGGAATTCCCTGGCTCCAGTGGGTTACACCTACTGCCCAGGACTGTTCCTGAACTAAGGCATTTGCAAGTGTATCAAGCATTTCACACCTGAGCAACAGCCCCAGGCTCATTTTTTGCTTTCTTGATAGTGTTTTTTTTTCTTGTTATTAAAAAAAGGGGGGGGGTTATTTCTAATTATCTTTTCTGTGTTGTGGTTGTTGATTTAATATTTTGTTTGTTTTTGATTTGTTTTGTTTTTACTATGTTATTATATCAATACAAACCGACAATAATAAAAAAATCGCTGACAAAAGCTCATATTTGAAGTTCTTATGTTCTATTTTTATACCTGTTTTGACTTCCCAAATGTACTAGAACCTGGAACCTTAATATGAACAAGCCTATTTCTTCCTCAAGTTGCTTTTCTTAGGGGTTATTTTTTTATCACAACAGAAGAAATGAAACTAGGAAAGATATTTATTTCATTGAAACAATATTCTTCTGAGTAGTATTGATATTTCTGCCACACTAAGTCCTCTAGTCCATGAACCTGTTTGTTGTATCTCGCTGCCCTTCTTGATTTCTTACTGTTCCAAAAATATTTGTCTTATGAAAAATAACTAGTTTATATCCATACAGATAGGTACTGTCCATACATAATACTGTGGAGTTAATAGAAATAACAAATAATTCTATAGTCCATAAATTTTATTTGGTGCATAACAAATGTAAGCTGAAATATTTGCATTGTATTTCTCCATATATATATATACACATTTATGAAATTAACAAATGCTTATAAGTGTTTACTACATGTAGATATATTTATATAACATTTAATATTGTTCAAATCTTTTCTATGAAAAGGAGCCAATGCTCCAAAGATTGTTGTATTTAGCTAAATATTACTATAAATGAAAAATGTTTCCAATAATGTGTTTTACATATAATTAATCAGATCCAAACTCTTGGGCTCAATTCCTGGTTCAAGGCATTCATGTAGATGCCTTTCTTCTAAGCATCAACTGATGGTGAACCTTGCCAGCCATTTTATTTCCTGTGTGCTTTAAGAGATGACATAAAATGGAGCAATATTGAGTTAAATGAAGAGAAAGTTCAAATCAGACAACAGTCCAGTTTAATACTCCTTTCTGGGAAACTGAATAGCAACACAGTGCTGGGGTTTTGATACAGCTGCTTATCTTCGATATCTGGCAATGTGCCAGCTGCATTAGCTCAGGCATTAGCTGGTGTAATGATAGGAGAGAGGAGCTCTCCAAATGCCACATGAGAAGAGTTGACAATTTAACAGAACAATCTTCTGTACAACTTTGGTAAGTCAGCTTCCCCATCCTGAAAGGAGTATAGAGGTAATCCGTTTGGGGTTTATAAAATCCTCAGGACAATGCATTGGAAGTACACATTTTTCTCAATGCAGTTTCAAATGACAGTTTCTAAAAGGAAACCTTTTCTTGGTAACAGAGCACATTTTAATCAAATTCTACACTAAAAGCTTATGTACTATAGAAGAAGTTCTAAAGTAGAATGTGACAGGTGAGTTCTTTTGAAAGATATACTGCTTGGGATTCCCTTAGGGACTGTGAAGCTCCTCTTTCTTGGGAGACACAACTCTGAGAAGATTGATGAAATGCAGCAAGGCAGCAGCAAGGCTTTGGGATCATTAATTTAAAGTGTCTTTCCCTTTCATCCTATGGTGTAAATTGCAGTGCAATCATTTTTCTTCACCTTTTGCTTTTGGTGATATTTTTGTTGTTGTTGTTATGCTGGGATCATAATTCTCTGACACTAATTATAAATCATTCATATCTACTTTATTTTTTGTAACTTTATGCCCAGGAGGATAGAGTCTATGAGGAGATAGCAATACACTGAATGTATGATCTCTTAAAGATTGCATTTCAGCCAGGTATGTACAAGCCAGCAATTTCTTGTTCTCACTCTTTCTATTAAAAGTTGTAAAATGCTGCTTCAGCATTCATAGAAATTCCTAGATAATGCATCCTTTAAACATGCTTCAAAGTTATGTTCAGGACAATGATCAATATTTGTCAAGTGTTTAAAAATCCATAAATTATATCATTTATGGTCAATAGAAGAACAGCAAATTATTTCTTACAACTGTCCTTTGTACTTCAATAAACATATTTAATTTTATGCCAAAAATCAGGTGGAACTGAATTGAGTCTAATCTCATTAGCATGTATTTTAGCACATATGTACTAGAACTGCTGGCTTAAATAATGCTCAATGGTGTAATGTCTAATATATATCTCCTATACCAACACTCACCAAAATTACTTTCAATTCAAAGGTGTTATGCTTAGTAGAACTTAACCCTCCTAAATCTATTTGTAAATGGCATTCACAGTCATTGGTGTTATCAACAGGAAAAATAGCATCCAAGTTTTGGTTTGCTTTTCTCCAAACCCAGAGTATCAGGTTGAACATTTTCTCTTCCTACTGGAGATCTGTTATTAAGAATCCACTGTACTTTATTTAAAAGATACATATTTTTAAAGAGATACATATTTTAATTATACTATGTTGGTGATTTTTCAAACAAATATATTTCTATAAAGTTCCTTGGATTCAGTGGCACATTTAAGAAAAAAAGGGGGGGTGGGAGACCTTTATTTCATGGAAATAAATCTACAAATGACCCGATTTTGAAATTTACCAAAGTCATATTATAAGACATGAAATAAAACAGGCCTGAATGAATGCTGACTTCGTTCCTCATGTTTTCAAGCCTAACCCCCACCTAAGAGTATAAGAATGTATTTTTCCATATGCAGTCTTTCCCTTAGGATGCATTACTTTCTCCCTCCCCCTCTTCTCTTATACATAATAAATCAAAGGTCTACACTGAGAAATTTCCTGTAAGACTCCACTTTCTCTGCTAACTGGTGCCCATACAGCTTTCCATAGAGCACAAGCCACACAACATCTCAGAGTTATGTTTTCTTCCTTCCAGTCACCTTGTGAACTTTTTAGTGGAAGGTCTCCTCCTATCATTACTGACAGCTCAGAACCTAGCTAAGGTCTGAACTCATAATCATTATGTAACGACAGCAAGCAAATATATGTTTTTACATCATTTGAGAGTAAATAACTATACGAACAAACAAGCACAAAACAAAAAAAAAAAACAATGTTTGAAGGACATTCTACAAGAATGTATATAAAAGACAGACTTTATTAACAACTTAAACAATTAAATTTTATCTAAGTAAATATTTTAATGATTTTATGGCTTTGACTTGGGTAAGTAAAGGCCAAACGTTCCATTGGAAAGTTTTGTTTTGTTTTGTTTTTTCTGTGTGTAATATGCTACCAAGAATTTTGATGTAAGGGTTTGAAAGTATGGCAGAAGAAAATCCTGAAAGGACAACAATGGAGTCGAAGGGAAATAATGCCTGAAAAGTTCCTTCTGGCATGTATCACAGTGAGTAATAATGGTTCCTCGTAGCACAGAAAGAACTTCACAGTGACAGCTAGTGTTAAAAAAAAAATGTTGCTGTTGGACTTGCACTAAACTATTAACATTAGCCGAAATCTTTGAAAATGTAACTGGATACTGTTTTTAAAGAGATGAATTATTTTAATTAAATCTTTCAACTTCTGTCGTTTGTCTTTCTTCACCGTATGTCATGGTTTTTCATTTATTTTCTTTTACAATTTATTAATTTTATATACTGATTGTAGCTCCTTCTTTCAACCTCTTCCAATCCTACTACCCTCTCTCCCTCTTCCCTTCATCTCTTTCCCCAAGTTCACTGAAAGGGGAAGTTCAGGACAAGATGGGGGCCTACTACAGAGAGTCCTCTGAAAGACTGTGTACTGCTATAATGTTTGCTTCATTAATGGTAAGAGAAAATTAAAGAGTTCACAAGCACACTGGTGTGGTGTAATTTTATAGGGAGGATTTTGTCCAAGAGGCCATGTGTGGACTGTGAAAATGGTAGAAGCCAAACGTGAGAAGAGTTGAGAAAGAAAAAGTGACAGCTCTAAGGGAATTATTGGAGATATGTTTCATGGTATCTCTATATAAAGGGAACGGAAATTCTAGTCATTTTCTTTGAATATTAACAAAAAATCATTCTCAATGTTAAAGATTTGAAACATCAAGATTTCCAACACATATATTACAAATATACAAATTCTTGTTTTCTATGTTTTACATATAAGTGACAACATCATGATTTGAAAACATTTCTTCAAGCAACCTGACCTGTCACATCTGATGCTAATATTTAAGATGATACAGAAATGTAGTAATAAGGTAATTTAACAAACTTGAATGGTCTCCTCCTCAAAGTTTCCATATAATGTTTCCCTCACCACAAACAATGAAAATACATGAAACACTATGCCGTAAGCCAAAAGGGAAATCTAACACTCTTACTCAGATTGAAGGAGTAAACAGAGTAATAGTGATCTTGCTACACAGATGAAAAGCAGGATTGAGGCAGACTCGTGAGCAATAGAGTTCTTGAAACAGTCACCGAAGTTAGAGACATTTGCCATTCTCAATTCCAGAAAAACAGTCCTAGTGCAGGGATAAAGTGAAACCCAAGAGGTAAGATACTGCGTTTCTGTCTAGGATCCATGATTCCTCTTTCAGGACTTTCTCTTGAATGATAAGTCCCGTGTGCAGACAAATGGAAAGGGAGTGCCGGAGACTCTGAATTTGAGATGGATGCAGACTGAAATAATCGCAACCCTATCATTAATCTATTCATCACAGACAAGACAAAGGTAAACAATGTAAACCCGTAAGTGAGAAAATGCACCTGAAATTCAAGATATTGCTGTTGGATGCAAAACCAGATATGAAACTCCCAGGAGATGAACTTAATGATCCAATGTCTCTGACATTAAAATTTAAGAATATCATGTTAATACATATGGTAAGACACAAAGGAGCTGGCCATTTTAAGTGGTATACACTTTTATATTGATTAGAACATGGAGAAAAGGATATGAAGCCATCAATATTTCCTGATGATGTGTAAATATCTCCTGTGTGCCTCACCTAAGCCATTTTCTTCCATAAAAAGTCAAAACCTTTCTGTGTAAAAACACACAAAAATTACTCAGTGTTTTTTGAGATAAAAGATAGAACATGAGCACTTGGTTTATAATTGAAATATATATTTTGGTAAAACATTTAAGAGAATGTATATTAAAATAAATTTGGTAATTTTTTTCTGTATTTACCCATGTTGGGATGTCTTGAGCTTACAAAGTAAAAAAAAAAAAAATTCATATAAGATAATAAAATAAAAATTTAACAACTATTAATATGAATTTATTTTATATGATAACTTGAGATGCAAATCAGCTCCACATATATAGTTGGTATTGTCCATAGTAAATATTTACAGTTTTATTCTGAGTTCAAAACTTCTGCAAGTCAGAAATTCAGAATGTAATCACTATGTATCAGATTGTCTGATGTTTGTTATAATCTGCCTACAAAGATGTCAGCTATTTTCTTGTTTTATATTGAATAAACCTATATAGCTAGAGAACATAAGCAGCTGGGATGTATACTTTATGTATTTATAGACACATTCATATTTTTGTTTATATAAATATAATTAATAGCTCAGATTCTTTATTTTGAGATTAATGTTCAATTTTATTTATGTGTCTTGTGCATGTGAATATATGGCACATGGTTTTGGTGGTCCACAAATGCCAGGGGAGAGTTACCAGGTCTCAAAGAGCTGAAGTGGTAGGTGGTGGTTAACCAACAGATACAGGTGTTGGGAACTGAACTCAGATTTTCTCTAAGAGGAGGCACTCTTAAATGCCGAGGCATATTCTCAGTCCCGTAGTTCAAATTCTTAGAAATAAATTATTATCAGTTAGATTATCAGTTCCTTTTTGCTTATATTTCTGTTCTCAATGGATTTCTTTATAATTAGTCTCAAAATAAGATTTTAAGAACCAAAGAAGGAAGAACAACTAAATAGTTTGAAAGCATAGTTTAGGATGAATTTTATCACCTACACAAAAACATACAGTTCAAGATACTACAAAAAAATATTTTTACCAAAAATCTCCGTCTACCTAAAGCAAAGATCTATGAGAGCAATATCAAAAATGTGCGGCGGGGAGGGGGGTGTAATTCTCTATCGCAAATAATGAGAGACTTGTAAAGAATATGTTTACTTTGTCATTAAATAACCTGAATATTTTTTCTGTTTACTTCATTTTTGTTCTTATTACATAAAATGTATACATACACATTACTCCAGTTAATATTTTTGTGAAAATTTTGCATTGATTGTTCAAGTTATGTTTGTGTACTTACTTTAGACTTACAAAAAATTATTTACTTTATATCTCAAGTGTGCCCCCTCCCTCCTCTCCTCCCAGTCCCATCTCTCTCTTTTTCCCCCTTCCCCTCCTCCCTGCCCCCCAGAAAAGAGGAACTCCTGTATCAACCCTCCCCAGCACATCAAGTCACATCAGAACTGAGCATATCCTCCTCAACTGAGGGCAAGTAAGGCAGCCCTGCCAGGGGGAAGTGATCCAAAAGCAAGGAATAGAGTCCATGTTGGAAAAAGCCCCCCCCACTCACCAGGCAACCCACAAAAGACCAACCTGCCCATTGGCCACACGTGTGCAGGGGGCCTACATCCAGACCACGAATGCTCCTTAGTTGATGTCTCAGTCCCCGTAAGTCCCCTGGGGCCTGGATTAGTTGTCTCTGTTGGTCTTCTTGTGGAGTTCCTGTCCCCTCCAGGTCTTCTCACCTTTCCCTAAACACTTCCCCAAAACCCCTTGGGCTCTGTCCCATGCTTGGCTGCAAGTCCTGGCATCTGCCTTTCTACTGTGTGGTGGGTCTCAATTTGGGCCAACCATTGGTTGGACATTCCCTATTTATCACTGCACTTCTTGTAGGCTGGGTAATATTTATCCCACATAGAAGTGAACATTCATTGATACAAAACGGACTCCTCTATTAGAAAATCATTTAACAGTAGTAGTGAATTTTTACACTTTTTAAATCAGAACGAAAGCAACTTAAGGACAGTTCCCAAAGCAGGTCAATGGATTCTATTTTCTCATTGTACCAAAAAAAATGCTCTGGACAAACATTTATTTTTTTTAAAGAATAAGGAAAATACAAAATGAGCCTGAATCTTCATACTATGCGCCAGCCTTCTTTCCACAAACAAGAAACATTAATGATTAGTCACACCTGAGGAATAAAAGTGAAGATTCAAATATAAATTATGAATATTTCACTTATTTTGAAGTGACTATGCATCAAAGGACAATTTTAGTCAATATGAAAGAATATTATCTAAATTGAGTTTCTCACAGCATGAATTAGATAACAGAGAACTTGCTTCATCAAAAGTTGAAAATACTCATACTATGAGAAAAGCATGATCAGCAAAGGACTCAGGAAAGGGTATGTAGAGAATTTTTAAAGGTGGCATGAAGTCTTGCCCACATGATTTTAATAGCATAAGTTTAAAAGGGTTCACATTTTTTTGGACATAGTCTCACTATGTAGTGCAGGCTGACCTTGAACTCAAGATCATCTGACTTCAGGATCTTTAAATTTATAATAAGAGGCACATGCCAAAATACCTAGCTACCACTGATCTTCCATTATTAGTGTACACATCATTCACCCAAGAGAAAAATTAAAAATCTCCATCACAACAAAAACTATAGCCAAGTTATTAAGCTAAAGTTTATGAAATCTGATTTTGCTGTTTTCAGATTGACTTAATTTAGAAAACTGAAAGCATAGACACAGAAACTTTTTTTGGGTTTGACATTTTTTAAAGTTTTTACTCATGTGTTACTGATTTTACCTTAAGTGAAAAAATGCTAACAGCAAAGTCAATGGCACAATTCAACTGATGAGGAAGATGCTTTAGAACATAGATTTTAAACATGCCTCTTAGTTTTCCAATTAACATCAGTCAAATGATACAGACTGTGTATGATATCAGAATAAATTGTTTGGGAAACTTCAACATACTGCAACATTATGAAGACAGAACTAAAAACAATACATTTGACCAAAACTAAAAACAATACATTTGACAAAAAGTAAAAATTAAAATATTGAAAGAAAACATGACTCCAAGACTGGTATCTAGGGATTTAAGAATAGATTGAGAGTGAAAATTATTACTTAATGAAAGTCAGTTATTAATTAATTTATAAAAATGGTAAAAATCTATTAAATATATCTTTTAATGTGAAAATAATGACAGTGTTTTACCAATGAAAAACAGAATAAAAATAAACTCACTAAACCATGTAAAAATAAAGGAGAAAAAAATGCATTTCATTCTTAGTGTTTATGTTGCTTAATTAACACATTATATTTTTAGAAAGTGATTAGTTTTACAGAAAAATGGGGTTGATAGGGCTGAAAGTTACTACCCATACCTATATAACTAACAAGTTGCTTAAATAATACATTTGCTATAATTAGCAAACCAATATTGATAATTTATAACATCTAAATATTTACAACACGTAATTACAGCTTAATTTATAACTAGTATTAACAGTCTACATGTTTATACTAGAGTTTGTGGGTTTTGGCAAATGCATAATATCTTAAATAGAGCCTCATACAATTTTTTTTTCTTTTCAACATGTTTATTAAAGACATGTAGGAAACTTAATGTTTACTCTATGTTGAGCTTGTGTTTTGTTTCTCTGTGAATGGAGTTTATCATCTTTGATAGTTTGCAGTGTGTCTATGGTGTAATGTAAGTGCCATGCATCTTGACCTAGTGACCGTTGACTTCCTTCTTTTCTATTTTTTCTCATTATTTTCTTTCTTTTTAATTTTTTCCTTATCAGTTACATTTTATTAACTCTGTATCCCAACCGTGTCCTGATCCCTCATTCCCTCCCAGTCCCTCCCTCCCTCCCTCATCTCCACCGTGCCCCTTTCCAAGTACATTGATAGGGGGGGACCTCCCCCCATTCATCTGATCCTGTTTTATCAGGTATCTTCAGGACTGGCTACAAAGCCCTCCTCTGTGGCCTAACAGGACTGTTCCTCCCTTGGGGGGGTGGGGAGGCCAAAGAGCCAGTCATTGAGTTCCTGTTAGAAATAGTCCTTGTTCCCCTCACTTTGGGAACCAATTGGTTACTGAGCTACCACAGGCTACATCTGAGCAGAGGTTCTAGGTTATATCCATACATGGTCCTTGGTTGAATGTCAGTCTCAGAAAGACCCTGTGCCCAGATATATTTGGTCCTTGTGGAGCTCCTATCCTTTCCCTATCAGACTAAGTCCCCTCCTTTCCTATGAACCCTGTACTCTGCCAAAGGTTTGGTCATGAGTCTTTGCTTTGGAAACACTGCTAGTTAGAGTCTTTCAGATGCACTCAGTAGACTCCTGTCATACGTTCAATGCACATCCCATCTGTCTTTCTAAATGAGGTTTGATCATCTTACCCCATGTCCACTCTCTTGAATATCTTTTTTAGGTGTATAGATTTCATTATGTTTATCATATTTTATAGGTCTATATAAGTGAGTATATACAATGTTTGTCTTTCTCCTTCTGGGATATTTCACTCAGACTGATCTTTTCTAGATCCCACCATTTGCCTGCAAATTTCATGATTTCCTCCTTTTTGATTGCTGAGTAGTATTCCATTGTGTAAAAATACCACAATTTCTGTACCCATTCCTCTGTTGATGGACAT
>REGO01000314.1:2198029-2240363 GCA_010120015.1 Rhombomys opimus
TAGACGTCTATTAGGTCCATTTGATTTAGGGTCTCTGTAAGTGTTTTTATTTCCCTATTTGTTTTCTGTCTAGTTGATCTGTCCCTTGGTGAGAGTGGAGTGTTGAAGTCTCCCACTATTAGGGTATTAGGATCAATGTGTGGTTTAAGCTTTAATATTGTTTCATTTACGAATGTAGGTGCTCTTGTATTTGGGGCATAGATATTAAAAATTGTGATGTTCTCTTGATGGATTTTTTTATGAGAATATAGTGGCCCTCCTTATCTTTTTTGATTAACTTGGGTTGAAAGTCTATTTTATTCGATATTAGTATGGCTACTCCTGCTTGTTTTCTGGAACCATTTGCTTGAAAAACATTTTTCCAGCCCTTTACTCTGAGGTAGTGTTTATCTTTGTTGCATAGGTGTGTTTCTTGGATGCAACAGAATGTTGGATCCTGTTTCTGCAACCATTCTATTAGTCTGTGTCTTTTTATTGGGGAGTTGAGTTCGTTGATGTTGATAGAAAGTAGTGACCAACAATTGTTTCTTACTTTAGATGTGGGGTTGCTGGTGTCGCTGAGTTTCATTGCTTGTATTCTTTTGGTTTTTGTTGTTGTTGTTGTTGTGTAGTTATCTATTTCCTCTGTTTCCTTGGATGTGATTGTTTCCTTTGGTTTGGAGTTTCCCTTCTAGTAACTTCTGTAGAGCTGGGTTACTATGTAGATATTGTTTAAATTTGGTTTTGTCTTGGAATATTTTGAATTCTCCGTCTATGTTGATTGAAAGTTTTGCTGGGTATAGTAGTCTGGGTTGGAGTCTGTGGTCCCTTAAGGACTGTATGATTTCTGTCCAGGCCCTTCTGGCTTTCATAGTTTCTGTTGAGAAATCTAGTGTGATTCTGATAGGTCTACCTTCATATGTTACTTGGCCTTTTTCCCTTGCTGCTTTTAGAATTTTTTCTTTGTTTTTTAGGTTCAGTGTTTTGACTATAATGTGACGTGAAGAATTTCTTTTCTGGTCTAGTCTACTTGGTGTTCTGTAGGCCTCTTGTATATTTATGGCCATCTCCTTCTTTTAGTTGGGAAAGTTTTCTTCTATAATTTTCTTGAAAATATTTTCCGGACCTTTGAGCCTGATGTCTTCTTTTTCTTCTATTCCTATTATTCTTAGGTTTTGTCTTTTCATGGTGTCCTTGATTTCTTGGATGTTTTGTGTTTGGAACTTTTCTGATTTTTTCTTTGAGAGACGTGTCAATTTCCGCAAGTGTATCTTCGGCTCCTGATTTTCTTTCTTCCATCTCTTGTATTCTGTTGATGATGCTTACCTTTGTAGTTCCTGATCTTTTTTCTATGTTCTCCAGCTCCTGGTTTTTCTCTATTTGTGTTTTCTTTATTGATTCTAATTCTGTGCCTCATACAATTTCATATAGAATAGATTCATAATAACTATTTTGGTTGCAGCGATCAATATTGTCTTTTGTCAGGTCAGACACCTGCAAACTCCTGATTATTTTGCTCTATGATTTGTCTTTCCAAAATTCATAAATTCATAGAGTGTTGCCTTTGAAACCATATTTTTTTAATTCAATCATGTGAATTTGTTGTGCTTCATTGATATTTGTGTTTTGTAGCTCATTCTTTTAAATCTATAGAGATTTCAAAGAATCATTTGATGTGCTGTTTTTTTTATGTATGGGCATACATAATAATCTAGCAGATTCAAAGAAATTATTAAAATTATGTTCAAGACTTGTATGCAAAAATTACTCAAAGGCATATTCATAAGACGAAAAAGTTGGTTAAAAAGCATATACATTTACAAAGTGTTGGTTACAAAATATATGTTACATATGTATGTGTATTATTTGAAAGCATGTTTTACCCCAATGTTTATATTTGCACCACACTCTTTCAGTTAAGTTTTAAGGAACATCACACAGAAGGAAATTAAAATACTGAAACATGAGAGAATGAGAATATATGCTTTGAGGTTGTGCCTCCATAAAATGACAAGGAAGTTTCATTTATGATAACTCAATAATATGGCATCCTGAACAAGACCTGAACAGGTATAACAACAAAAGACAGAAAATCTTAAGGGAGCTCAACCATAGACAAGTACAGACAATCAGGAATGTTGAGTGTAGGAAAAATAGTCTTCCCCAATGAGGAGTCCCCTAATTTTTTATCCAGTACCAAATGGTCAGCTCTTAAATCATATACATACAAGTAATATTAAAAAGAATCAGCAAGGTGTGTGTGGCAGTTACATAATAGCATGCTCATTATATAATGATAACATGTAATAATATAATATGTAATAATGTAATAATATAATATGGCAAATGTAGATCATGATTTTGAGAGGGAATGAGGTGAAGCATGGGGGAAGTTGAAGGAAGGTTAGGAAAAGTAAGAAAAGCTTTCATTTCATTTCAATAAATAATAAAATTATATTACAGAATAATAGGTATATTACTACAGGATAAAACTCCATGTTATCTAGTAAAGGCAGATAATTATTTTTTACAAATGTTAGTGACTCTGTCTCAAGGAATGTAGAAGGACACTCACTTAACGTTTTATCTTTAATATTCTAGGAGCCACTGAAGATAGATTAGCAAGCATCCATTCCTCACTTACCCATTAGGTACTTAATTATGCTGAATGTCTCTAGGCAATGAAGACGCAATGAGGAAAACATAGGACTGTTACATAAAACTTAAATTATGTTATTACCATAGAGGAGAAAGAGTGAAAGAGAATCAAGAACGACACTAAGGCATACATACACCTCAAGAGAGCAGGGATTTTTATAATAAGCTTCGTTCTTTCACAATTTCATACATGAGCAGTAAGTCCAGCCAAATTATACTGCTAACTACAGCATGGTCAACAGAGTCTGTTGGCTGAGAACTGCAGCTGTATCTATCCCCTTTTACTCGGGACTCCTACAACTGACATTTCCGCACTGAAAGAGCATTGCTATGTATCTAAGTGAATATTTACTTTTGAAAGTATGAATTTCTAGGAATAAGATGCCACCCACTGCCAGCTGGGTACAGATAAAAATAAAATGAAATTTACCCTTAGACAAGGAGTCAATTTTTTTTCTAGTGTTTATGTATTTTAAACTCAAAGTCTTATCGTTTTGAAAAAAAAAGGAAATATGTCCTTTTACCATTTATTCAGAAATATGTTAAGATTGTCAAGTGTTGCACACTCTTGCATTTAAAGTAATTTGAAAACAATATTGAGTTCAGTGCAGCCAGGAATCCTGGCTGTCATTGCTCTGATCACTAGCCAGCCACAGGGACCATTTTTCTCATTATTATATGAAATTATGTAATAAAAGTGATCAATTATTCAAATAAGATAATTTTAGTCACATCATAAATCTTTTAAAATTGTAATGAGATGATCAAATGAGAGACATTATTATCATCATGGGTAAATGATAAAGCTAACCACAAACATTATCCACATTTACATATAAATTTATCATCTATAATCACTTATGTGCACATGTGTACATATGCATATGCGGAATCTGATATTATTTGAATAACTAACGTAATAGGAATGAGTAGAGTTAATACTCAGATTCTATTTCCATTTGATTTATTGTGATTATTTACCAAGGGTTCTGTCTTACTGGCAGCTGTTGAAACTTATGACAATATTGAATGCTTTGTGAGTGTGTTCTGTTGTTATCTATTTGCCTTTTTTTGTGAGTCAAAGGAGTGAATAAAGCTGAAAGAGCAAAGGCTGAACATTAATGTTGATACACCATCTGTCTTCTTACACATGACACTAGGAGTCTCATATCTACGGATGATTCTGCCACATTGAACTTCTCCAAATATTTCTAACAGAAATTGTATGAATTATTTTTAAGAAAAGTCCTTTAAATATTACTTATATTGAATGGGTGCCGTTAAAAACCAAGAACTTTTTCATAGCAATACTTTCTTGGTTTTTGAATAATTCTTTTCAAAGATGCTTGCACAGAACTCAGAGTGAAAGCATGTCTCTAATGCAGTTCTCCCGTCCTTGAGTATTTGAAGGTTCTATGAATTTCTTCTATATTTCCAGAAAAACTACCAATCTAAACAGTATTTGTGCAGTAATTTATGCAAATTTAAGTCTTATTTCTACCATTTGTCTCTGTTTTATTTTTTTAATATGGGATGTTATGTAAACAATATGAGTTCATTCATGTAACTAGTGTAAGACATCAAATATGTTATGTGGGGTTTTAAAAGTACATTGAGAAAAACATTTTCATAAATATATTACACAATTCACTTGTTCCTTTGATTGAATTTTTGTTTGTGTACAGACTTGCAAACTGAAGGAATCAGACATTGAGTTCTAAATGGGATACAGTGGTGCATTCTATAGGTCAGACACCAGAGGGGCAAAAAAAAAAGATAACTACATGAGGATGACTCATTTGATATCCAGCCGATAGGACCTTTCAGCAATGCCTGTGTGCTTCAAAACTTCAATATTTTCTTATTAAAGAAAACGGTAATGTTGTTTTTAACTATGACCATTTTTGTAAGGCAGATTGATGAGAGGAGGAGAGGAGAGGAAATTGGGATGGAATATAGTCAGCGTAAAAATACACTTAAATGAAATGTCTTTATGAAATCTAACTCTGTAAATTAGAGAGGTTTATTCAGCTTAAGTATTTGGATGTTGAAAATCCAAGCATCATGGACAAGTCTCTGGTAAGAATCTCACAATCTTTATCACTGCACAGCAATGACAGAAACTGTTCTGAGAGGAGTGAAAGATGATCATTAATGCATAACTAGAGTCTGATGTAATATACGTCCTTTCTGGAGGCACATAATGTCCTCCCACCATGCCCTGTCTCTTAAAGTTCCTGTCATTTGACTCACTATTGTACTGTAGACCAAGTTCCCAATATGAAGTACAAAGAATATCTTAACAAAACAATAAATTATCTGGATATGTTGATGTATTTCTATCTCTCAGCACTCAGATCAAATAAGAAGGAAGATGAGTTCAAACCTAGCCTTTGATATACTGCCATATCCCCTACCATGTACATAATATATATTAATATATATGAATATATATTTTGTGTTGTGTGTATGTCGTGTGTAATTCTTTATCTGTATATTTCTGTTATTCCCTTTTTCACGTATGCTTAAAAAATAAGATTGTATTCTAAAGAATGAAAAATAGAGACGATATGAAAAACTGACAAAATGCAGCATTTCTTTAAAGAAAAAGATTTGATTAAAAAAAGACCATATTGATGTCACTCATGTATACTATCATATTATCTGAAAATATTGATACTTTGAATTCTTCTTTTTCAATTTGTATCCCCTTGATCTCCTTTAATTGTCTTATTGCTCTAGCTAGGAATCCAAATACTATGTTGAAGAGTTACAGAGAGAGTGGGCAGCCTTGCCTTGTCCCTGATTTCAGTGGGGTTGATTTAAGTTTCTCTCCATTTAGTTTGATGTTGGCTATATGTTTGTTGTATATTGTCATTTCTATGTTCAGGTAAATGCCTTGTATTCCTGATATCTCCAGGACTTCAAACCTGAACAAGTGTTGGATTTTGTCAAAGGCTTTTTCAGTATCGAAGGAAATGATCATGTTTTTTTTTCTTTCAGTTTGTTTATAAGGTGGATTACACTGGTGGTTTTCCATATATTGAAACACCCCTGCATATCTGGGATGAAGACTATTTAGTTATGGTGAATAATATCTTTGATGTGTTTTTGGATTCAGTTTGAGAGTATTTTATTGAATATTATTGCATCAGTGTTCATCACTCCTGAGTATATACCCAAAAGATGCCCCACCATACAGAAAGGGCATTTGCTCAACTATGTTCATAGCAGCTTTATTTGTTTTTTTGTTTTTTTAATTTTAATTTTAATTTTTATTATTAGTTACATTTTATTAACTCTGTATCCCAGCTGTATCCCACTCCCTCATTCCCTCCCAACCCCACCCTCCCTCCCTCATCTCCTCCCTGCTCCTTTCCAAGTCCACTGATAGGGGGGGACCTCCTCCCCTTTCATCTGATCCTGTTTTATCAGGTATCTTCCGGACTGGCTGCAAAGTCCTCCTCTGTGGCCTAGCAGGACTGCTCCTCCCTTTGGGGGGGGCGGGAGAGATCAAAGAGTTCGCCATTGAGTTCCTGTGAGAAATAGTCCCTGTTCCCCTTATTATGGAAAACTGATTGGTTACTGAGCTACCACGGGCTACATCCGAGCAGAGGTTCTAGGTTATATCCATACATGGTCATTGGTAGAGTGTCAGTCTCAGAAAAGACCCCCGTGCCCAGATATATTTGGTCCTTGTGGAGCTCCTGTCCTTTCCATGTCATACTAACTCCCCCTTCTTTCATATGATTCCCTGCACTCTGCCGAAGGTTTGGTTATGAGTCTTAGTATCTGCTTTGATACACTGCTAGGTAGAGTCTTTCAGAGGCAGAATCTGGAAACAAACTAGATGTCCTCCAAGGGAGGAATGGATATCGAAATTGTGGTACATCTACATAATGGAATACTCAGCTATTAAAAACAAGGAAGTCTTGACATTTATAGACAAATGGATGAAAGTAAAAGAGATCATCCTGAGTGAGGTAACCCAGAAACAGAAAAACAGGCTTGGTATACACTCACTTACAAGCAGATATTGGCCATATAATATAGGACAGCCATCAACAGACATAAGAAGTTAACCACTAAGGAAGACCCTACAGATAATGATAAATCTCATTCAGAATGGCAAACAGGATAGACACCAAAAACGCTTGAAGAGAGGAAACAGTATTGGAGCCTACTATAAAGGATCCTCTGAAAAGATTCACCCAACAGGTGATCGAAGCATATGCTGAGACTCTGTATCAAACTTTGGGCAGAGCACAGGGAATCTCATGAAGGAAGAATGGGGTGGGAATGGAGAGACATGGAGGGGACAGGAGCCCCACAAGGAGACCAACAAAACTAAAATATCTGAGCCCAGGGAATCCTGCAAAGACTGATGCACCAACAGAGGACCATGCATGGAGAAGACTTAGAACCTCTGGTCAGATGTGGCCTATTGGCAGCAGTCTCCAAGTGGATCTCTGAGTGAGGAGAACAGGGGCTGCCTCTAGCATGAACTCAGTTGACTGCTCTCTGATCACTCACCCCTGATGATGCAGTTTTGCCAGACCACAGAGGAAGAGGATCCTGCTGTTCTGATGAGACTTAACAATCTATGGGCAGATGGCAATAGTGAGAAATCTCCTTTTTAGTGGACTAGGGGAGAGGAACGGGGGAAGATGGAGGGAGGGTGGCACTAAGGAGAGCTGAGGGAGGGGGCTTCAATCAGGATATATAATGAATAAATTGTGAAGAAAAAATTAAAATTAAAAAAGATATTGCTCTCCATCACTATAAGCATCCTCACTTTTTGAACTCCTTATTACATACATAAAAAGTTCTACTAAATTCAAGAACAGACATCTCCGCTTGACATTTCTTTATCATGGATATGTTTAACTACACCTTTTGAAATCTAGCTTTTAAGACAAAGAATACCATCCTTCCTACGAAAACGACTTCATCATACTACACTGCAAGCAAGTTTGCTTTTATGTGACCTCCAGCAAAGATTTCCCATCATACATCAGCAAATTCAATTTCCTTCGATAAGCATTTAAGCTTTAATATCTGCTAAAACATGGAATTTTCTCCCTCATGATGACAGCAGAATATAGTATTTTGTTTACTTATTCAGATGGATTTATTAAATTAAATCAAATTTAAATTACATTAAAGTAAAATACAGTTGTTGCAAAGTACACTGCAACAATTATTGTTGAATGTAAACATTTTTACCACTACACATTCAGGAAACCTGTTTTCCCTATCTTATTACACTTTTATCATCTAACCCCAGCATTCTCTTCTAATTTGTCATGGCCACCTAAGAATCCTGATAGAAAGTTTCTCAGTGAATTACGTGATGGCTCACTGGATAAAGAAGAATGCCCTCATGCCTGACAACTTGAATTCAACACCAAGGACCTAAACAGTAGAAGCAGGCAATCAACTCCAGCAAGTTGCTTTCTGATCTTCACATGTGATTCATGGGGAGTGCTTACATACATGGCAAATGAATAGACAGATAAGCAAATAAGCAAACATATAAATGTAAGAAAATAAATATGTCCAAGTATGTTAAGTTATGGCATGGTTAACAGATAAAGAGTTACCAGAAGCGTATATACTTTTGAAAAAGACTATAGCATTCAGAATCAGGGACAAAATTTTCTGGTTTTTGTTGGTGTTTTGGTTTGGTTAGGCTTTTCTCCTATTATACAAGGAAACATAGTAAATTATGACCGAGTTATGTACAAATAAAATTTAAATTGATGTGGAAACAATCTGTATACTGAAGCACAGTAATACCGGAAGCTCTTGTAGCATATCATAGACCATCCTTGTTATCCTTTCTGAGACATCTTTCCTTTCCATAAATTGGAAATGGATTTTTGGAGTCCACTTTAATTGAAAACATAAAAAATGAATTAAGTTGCTCTAGTAAAAATAGGCATCTTCTCTGGAGAAAATGTTATTGCTTCCTGTTCCTCCAAAACCTACGTAGATAATCATACTACAGTATGCTATGCCAAAAGAGGAATAGAGGAAACGCTGTTCCAGGCTCCAAGAGAAATTACTTGAAAATTTGATTATACAGCATAAATAAATATATTTTCTAAGGCACCAAAATATGATTTATCTTGAAAAAATATTTTGTGTACGTTGTCCTTCAACATGCTAGACAGAGATAGTTTTTCCTCTTAAAGTTAGCTTTGTTTGAGTGGCTGGGAATTTCTGTGACTGTTGCTTGTACCTGAAAAAATATCAGTGGTAGGGTGTGTCAGCAATCATGATAAGACACATCTGGAAATTTTCAAATGGGAAACTAGTATGAAAAATCTTTGTTGGGTCTTGTGTGGTTTAGGTATCAGGCATCAGCGTAAGTATAGCCTCACAGAATGAATTTGACAATGTTTCTTCTATTTCTATTTTGTGAAATAGCTTGACGAGTATTGGCATTAGCTTGTCTTAGAAAGTTTGGTAGAATTCTGCACTGAAACCATATGGTCCTGGACTTTTTTGTTTGGGACACTTTTAAGGACTACTATTTCCTTAGGGGTTATAGGTCTATTTAAATTGTTTAAGAGTGTGTTAGGGTAGGCAGTATAGGACAATGGGGCTTTAGTGAAACTGTTCTCTTATGACTATAATTTTTGACATAAGAAGAAAAATAAAACTGTTGCTGTTTCTGTGTATGAGGAAAAGCAAGGCATTCCTCTATCTAAGCACAGCTAAACCTCTAGACATGGAAACTTCCATACCAGTAGAAAATTAAGGCCTGAGTGGTGATGGAAAGTTTTACTGATGGTTACTACCAGACTGGAGCAGAACCAGTTGCTTAATCAAGAATGGTAAATGTCACAAACAAAAAAAGAAACCACAAAAGCCTATCCTTCCTAGCTGTTTAGTTTGCTTTCAGCTGCTGTGATAACGGACTCTGGCCAAAAGCAAATTGGAAAATACAGGGTTTGTTTCATCTTATACTTCAAGTATACAAGTCCATATTTGAAAAAGTCAGGCAAGAACTCAAGCAGGAACCTGGCAAAAGGAATCACGATAGAAACTGTTCACTGGCTTCTCTCTGTCTTACTGAGGGAGATGTGTTGTAGAGCCCAAGCACTCCTGCCTAGGGACGGTGCCACTCACAGTAGAGGGAGCACTTCCACATCAATCAATGAGCAAGACAATTACCCACAGATATGGCCACAGTCCAATCTGATTGAGGAAATTCTTCAACTGCAGTTTTCTGGTTCAATGTTATGACAATTTGACATTTAAAACTAAGTAGAAAACTAGTGAGGATAACAACAAAGCCTGTAACTAAGACAAAAATAACAGTTCTGAAGCAGCACAACTTCATCTGAGTCCTTTAATCAGTGGTAAATTTAAAGAAGGGTAAAGAAATTGAAGAGTGAGAAGCAAATGTTCAAATCCTAAGCAGCTTACTAAAAGGAGGACAATGTAAAGGCTGAAAAAATGGCTGGGCAATATTGTATGTATTCACAACAGGAGAGCTGTGTAGAGGATTTGGTAACTATCTCTTATTTCAGCATTGACTTATTTTCTACAAAACCAGGGAGCACTTCTAGAATTCTGGAGTTGGTAAGGGGAAGTCTCTATAATCTCTAATTTATTTGGTGAAACATTCATGTCCTCACACATTAGGAGTATTATGTTCTTAATGACTGACCAGATTTTTTGGTTCTGTTGCCTTCCTTGTGGATCTTCTGTCCCCTCCGGGTCTTACTATCTCCCCCTTCTTTCCTAAGATTCCCTGCACTCTGTACAAAGTTTAGTTATGAGTCTCAGCATCAACTTTGATACCCTGCTTGGTAGAGTCCTTCAGAGGCCCTCTGTGGTTGGCTCTTGTCCTGTTTCATGTTTTCTCCTTCTTCCAATATCCATCCAGATTGTCTTTCTGAATGAGGAATGATCATCTTACCCAGGGTCCATGGTAGCTGAGTATCCAAGTGGGTTCCTTAGTAAGGGGAACAGGGACTGTCTCTGATATGAACTCAGTGTCTGGCTCTTTGATCACTTCCCCCTGATTGGGGAGCAGCCTTAACAGACCACAGAGGAAGACAATACAGCCAATCCTGATGAGAGGTGATAGGCTAGGGTCAGATGGAAGAGGAGGAGAACTCCCCTATCAATGGACTGGGGCAGGGACATGGGAGGAGAAGTAGGAGGAAGGGTGGGATTGGGAGAAGACAGGGGTGATAAAAAATGAATAACTTGCAATAAATAAAAAAGCAAAACAACAAGACCACATAATGAGTGTTCCACTTATAAATTAAAATATTATTAGAGTAGTTTTTAAATGCTGCAAGGGATATTTTGAGAGAACATAGGCCAAGACTTATTCTCAGATGATATGCTCAACAATGTTGCTTATATTTTTACACATGTGTGAAAAAATATGAAATCAAAACTTACAGAAGTTTGTCAGTAATGTGGAACACTACATATAAGTCATTTATAAATTTTAGCTTTTGTCTTATGCAGGCTTCAATAAGTCCTTAGCCTAACAGATGAATGTGAAACATTTCACCAATGTTCTTGTAGAAATTCTTTAATTTATGGTGGGTAGTGCCCATGTCTGAGCAGATGATGCCAGGATATATAAGAAAGAAGGCTGAGAAAGCCATGAGGGGTAAGACAGTAAGCTGAATTATTCTATAGCCTCTGCTTCATTTGCTGACTCTATGTCCCTGTCTTGAGTTCCTGCCCTGATTTCACTAAATGATGGATTAGAAACAAAGTATTGTAAAATTAAATTAACCTCCTTGCTCTGGAAGTTTGTTTTGGTCAGTGTTTATCCTGTAATAGAAAGAAAAACTTTGGGCAAAGTTCAGGGAATCTTAGATGACAGGAGCTCCACAAGGAGAGCAACAGATCCAAAAATTCTGGGCACAGGGGTCTTTTTTGAGACTGTTACTCCAACCAAGGACCATGCATGGAGATAATCTAGAACCCCTACAACCCATGCACAAATTTAGCCCATGGTAGCTCAGTATCCAAGTGGGTTCCCTAGTCATGGGAACAAGGACTGACTCTGACATGAACTCAGAGGCTGGCTCTTTGACCACCTCCCCCTGAGGGGGGTTCAGCCTTACAAGGCCACAGAGGAAGACAATACAGCCTGTCCTGATGAGACCTGATAGGCTAGGGTCAGAGGAAAGGGGAAGGGGATCTTCCCTATCAGTGGATTTGAGGAGGGACATGGGGATTGATGGGGAAGGGCGGATTAGGAGGGGATGAGGGCGGGGGCTACAGTGGGGATACAAAGTGAATAAATTGTAATTTAAAAAAGCATAAATAAATTAATAAAAACAATATATGAAAACTAAATAATACGGTTTATATAAAACGTATATTACTATAAACAAAGCATTTTTAAATTAGCAAATTTTATGGTTTATTTTTTAAAAATTTGCAAAAATTATTGAATATTTAAAGGTAAAGTTATTTGGAATCATGAATTTACTAATAATAAAATTACAGATTTGGCAAGATGGTGTCACTGGGATGACTCTCGTTCTGACCAGCAGTCAGAACTCGCAGCCTAAAACACAAGTGATTGTGTTTCCCAGGTGAAAGGATACCCCACTGTGGGGGAATCAATCAGCTTTAACTCACCCAGCTAAACCGAGGAAGATATCCAGGTTCCACCAGGTGCTTGGTCGCCAGCCCAGAGCCACACACCAGCGTGCTCTGATCACTGTCCCAGACTGAACTGTGGGCACCACAACATCAGAGACTGCGATTTCCAGTTGAGAGATAATCCCATGGTGCAGGAAACGATTGGGACCGACCTTAGGTCACCCAGACATCCCCTGGAAAAGACTCAGGTTCCGCAGGTGCCCCAGGAGCCAGCCCAGAGCCAGAGCCGGGGACCCAGCCGCTGGCACAGAGCCCTACCTGTACATCTGACTCACTGCCCCAGATAGAACTGTGGGCCCCAGGGCACCAGAGACTGAGTTTCTCTGTCAAGTGCAAACCCACAAGGAGGGGAACAGCTGGTCTGATCTCAGAGCACTCAGCTGATACCACCAGCCTGAAAAGGTCTCTGGAAAAATTACCCAGTTTTGGCAGATGTCCAGGCACACAATCCCCAGAAAGGCAGAAAGGCAGAGCCATGTAAGTCTGTGCCTGCAGGTTCTACTCGCAATCAAAGACAGAACAGTTGTCCCCAAAGCAAAGACTGGGTGTCCCTGTTAGGAGGAAACCCCACAGTGGGGGGAATCATCAGGTCCAATGTTCAGGACACCCAGCTCCAAAAGACTTTCTGGATTCACAGACTCTAGGCTCTAGCCTTCTACTGCAGGCATGAGCGCTGTGCTCACCCGCAATTATTGAGTACCGCTAGGGCACTGGGGCACACAGCTGCATCCTTAGACCTACAAAAGCCAGAGAGCCATTACAGCAGCCCTCAGATACTGCTCCAAGGATCAACCAGTTATCCCTAGCTAAACTGACAAAACTGTGGGAATCCCTGGTTCTTCAAGAGGGTTGCACCCAACAATTACACCGTAAGAGCAACAGCTGCTGCTCACTAAATTCAGAGCAAGAAACCCAGCATCAGGGCAGCCATCACCAGGACATCTCCTGATGAGAGGAGAGCCTTCCTGAACACCACAGTTACCACACAGGTCCATACACCTGAAGTGAACTGTGACAATTCCTGAGAAGCGCCACCATTCAGTTGACCATACCCAAAAAGCAGAGGAGAACTTCAGAACCCCAAGATTGGATTCTCCCCACCCCAGGACCCAGCAGGCATCAGAAATTAACAGACAACACCTGAGACAGAGAGATGGATAGAGGCCAGTGAAAAAGCACAACTAACAAAAGGCAAAGCAATATGGCATCCCCAAAATCCAGTTATCCAGGGGCAAGTAGCCATGGACACCCTAACATAAGTGAAATTCAAGAAGATGACCTTACATCTATGCTTATGAAGAGGTTAATGGAGGAAGCAAATAAAATGCACAAGAATTAGGGGAAGATATAATAAAACAGATTATGGTTATCTGTAAAAAAATACAGGAAGATGTATACCAAACAGTTTGTGGGGTTCAGAGAGGAAATGATCAAATCACTGAAAGAAAAGAAACAGGGGATTGTTCAAACAAACAGCTGAAGGAATTGAAGGGAAAACAGGAAAATACAGTCAGACAGGTGAAGGAAATCAACCAAATGGTTCAAGATCTGAAGATAGAATTGGAAAAATTAAAGAGAACACAAATGCAGGAAATCATGGAGAGGGAGAACCTAGGAAAGAAAACAGGAACTACAGAGGTAAGCATAACCAACAGACTACAAGAGATGGAAGAAAGAATCTCAGGTGTGGAAGATACAATGGAAGAAATCGATGTATCCGTCAAAGAAAATAACAAATCTAAAAATTTCCTGACACAAACCATCGAAGAAATCCAAGACAACATAAAAAGACAAAACCTAAGAATGATAGGAATAGAGGAAAAAGAAGATTCCCTCCCCCAAGGCCCAAAAAATATTTTCTTTTTTTTTAAATATTTTTAAAAGTTTTTTGAAGAGGAATTTTAATTTTTTTTTCAATGCAGTTTATTCAAGAACCTTGAACAATCTTCTGACCCTGGGGAAAGCCAGCCCACAGCTTAAATAGCCTCTGGGTAGCCAACCCCAGTGTGCCACGTGGGCAATGCAGATAGGTCCACATATTCCAACTTAAAGGGGAGGCCTATAAGAATACAAGAGGCCTACAGAACACCTAATAAATTAGACCAGAAAAGAAATCCTCCTTTTGATAACAATCAAAACAGTAATTATGCAGAACAAAGAAAAAATAATAAAAGCTGCAAGAGAAAAAGGCCAAGTAACATATAATGGCAAACCCATCATAATCACACCTGACTTCTCAACAGAAACTATGAAAGCCAGAAGAGCCTGGATGGATATCATGCAGACCCTAAGAGAACACAGATGTCACCCTATGCTACTGTACCCAGCAAAACTCTCAGTCCTCATAGACGGAGAAAACAAGATATTCAATGACAAAAACAAATTTCAATAATACCTACATGTAAATCCAGCATTACAGAAGATACTAGAAGGAAAAATACAACCCAAGAAAACTAGCTACTTTCAAGAAAACACAGTAAATAAATAACCTCACTACAGCAAAACAAAAAGTAGCCAAACACACAAACACACTACCATAGCCAATATCAATATCAAAGAATCTAACAGCCACTGGTTATTAATCTCTCTCAACATCAATTGACTCAATTCTCCAATAAGAGGGTGGAGGAAGAGAGGGATTGGGATGGGAGGAGGGAGGAAATCACAGGAGGGATACAAAGTAAATAAAGTGTAATTAATAAAGGGGAAAAATTAAAAAAATAATGAATTTACTATGTATGATGCATGTGAAAATGTTACTTTTTATCAGCTTAAATCGCTAAGTAAGAATAAATTACAGGGTTTTGATATGTTAAAATATTTTAAAATCAACAGGATAGATATTTTGTTGTTATTGAGGTGTACAACAATCCAATACTATTTAGAATTATAGAGAAAATTTTTCAAGAAAAAAAAATATGCCAGATCCTTGTAGGAAATGTGGCCGTCAAGTATAAAAGTGATGTGGACCTGTCAAGAAGGCAAGGATGAAATAATATACAACCTTCCAGGTAATCAGATTAACAACTGCAGATCTCTACTGAATGTCAACACTAGCTTTTTAATGTCAAATTTCTGTTAGGTAATGGACTGTTCGGGCAAGTGTGTTAGTTTATGACATCTGTTAACCTATGAGTTAATCACCCCTGTACTTTAAGTACGTAATGGAAAACTAGGATTCCTGTGATCCCTAGAGTCTCTCTGTTGCCTTCAAACACACTCCCTACACTATGAGCTGCCCTGATCCATCCCCAATCCGTAATACTGTTTTCCATATCCGTAAATAGGTGTGTAGGTGGAAATAGAATGGATGGAGCAAAACCTCCATCATGAATATTGTAAAGGAAAATATCTAGGGACAGAAGTTTACACTAAGATTAAAACTAGAAGTTGGGAATATTAGCTAGAACAAACAAAGTGCAGCTGTGAAAATGCTTAGAGAGCTTTAACCATAACTCCAAATATGTTAATGTTGCAGACTGTGTCCTTTAATTTATGATTAACCATTATGTGATATTTGCTCAAAATATTTTAAGGTGGTCTATAATTTCAGAGTGAATCTGGGCATTAATTCTTTTAACCTGGAGGGCAAAAATAATAGAGAGAGGAGAATTCAAATACTGCTTTGTGTGTGTGTGTGTGTGTGTGTGTGTGTGTGTGTGTGTGCGCGCTCGCGCGCGCGCTTTTTCAAGGGGAAACACCTCTGGATCTCTTTTGGAACCAAAATATAGACTAAGAATAGAGCACCCTAACAATGTATGCCAGATGAATTGCATTTAGGGCTCTTCTCACCCCAGAGTATTTGCCAATTCCCACTTAACACTTTCCAAATATTTTTAGGACTTCAAAGTCTCTTATTGCTTGCACAGCTGGTAGCTAAAAATACTTACACTGTTACTTTGGCAGTCGGAGATTGCTCTCGTAAGTATTAGTTATTCAGAAATGCTCATATAATTTGATCTCACATGGAAGCCGGATGGCTCAAGATGAAAAAGGTCAAGTCAAAAAAGTCCATGCCCTTCAGAAATAAAGTCGGGTTTCAGTTATTTTAGAACAGAAGATAGATTCTGTAAATCAAAAGGATGGTAACAAAGGTTAAGATCATTCTTCAAAAATGAAGACACAGATGGGATCATTTTAGCTAAGTCTTCAAATAATCCTGCTGATGAGGCTATCTATTGCAGCAAACTTGACCTAGTCGCTTAAGGATGCACAGATGGGTGCTGTCTAACATCTTTGGATTTAAAGAGGAGACACCGGGATAGAATCATGATAAGTTAAGGTCCAAAGAGAGTAAAAGCAGGCACCTGAAAGGTTCAGTTAAAGAATTAAGTATACATTCCAGCATGTTATCTGGTTAAGATAGAACAACAGCTCATATTTCTGTGAAGGATGAAGTAGTGAGGCTGTGATTGTGAAACCAGGAAAAAAGGACGAAAGTTAAACAAACAAACAAACAAACAAACAAACCACATGTGGTTGAAAGAGGGATGGCCGGAGCTGGGAAGGTAGCTAAGGACAACATACATTCTGTACATGCTTTAGAACTTTAGTTCAGCCCCCAACACTTTGGGAAAAAAAGACAGATGAGGTGGCACGTATCTGTAACTCCTGTTCCAGGGAGAAGGAGACAGTCAGATTATCCCAGATTGGGCAGGTCAGACAGTTATAATGAATATCTCTAATTTCTGAGAGACACACCACCTTAATCAGTTAATACGGTGGAAAGAGAAGAAGATACTGGACAATAATATCTGGCCACATACAGAGGAACTTACACACACACACACACACACACACACACACACACACACACAGTGACCATCTGGCTGTCTGTAAAATAGGAAATACATAACATGGGAAACCCAAGCAGCTGTCTAGGTATGCCTAAATTACAACTGAGAAAGCCCTGATTAAAAAACACTTTTCAGTTTAAAATAGATTATTGTTTTCTATTTCAACTGTTAAAATTTTCTCTTTAATCAAAATGAGTCTGTTTTTATTCCCCTCAGAAACACATCTTGATAGCTAAATGAATTATAATACCTATAACATTTTCTTCTAAGATGCTGTTCCACTGGCTGTTATTAATGGTACAGTTTTGGAAATTTCCACATTATAAAGGCTAAAACACCAACAAAACAAATCTGTCAGCTTTTGGACTGCTTTTATGCTCAGAGTACCCTTGGGAATCCAGGCGCTTTTTGAACATGGTCTAGAGGGACCTGAGGCCTCCTCACAACTTACACACGTGCTTCTTCAACTTACACAGCAAACAACAGAACAATTGGGCCCTTCCTTCTTTCTTTTTTTCCTGGTAGACCTCTCGGTGTGATTTAATAGAGTATAACAGACACAACAGAATAACAGACATATGACACAAGAATAAAGAGGCATGGATTAAAACAAGATTAGATCAAGGTTATAAAAATATCAAAAATAAAAGTTCCATGCAAACATGACTTGACTTTATCTTTGATTTATTTTATAGATAATTCTGAAGCAGAAATTAAAAAAAAAAACACCACAACAACAACAACAAAAACCCACTAGATGGTCTTATCTGATTCCAGGCTATATGAGGGAAAGGTAGTTTAGGAAACATGGAAAATGTTATTTTCTTTCCACTGGTTTTTTTTTTGAGCTATTTAAATAAATTATCTAGGGTGGAGATATTTTTTCTCATTTTTAAATAAAATAATGGTTTCTAAACATCTGTTTTAGGTTCCTCAGAATTTTCTAACTGTAAGTACAGATGGCCACTTTAAGTGGTGACTGCAATGGAAGATTTCCCAGGTGCTTCAGCCTGATCTTTGGAGCTCAGTAATGCATTCTGAATGGTCACATGCTGCCATAGCCACAGCATTTGCTATCTGCTCCTTGCCGTGATGAGACAGTCTATAAGAACTTAAGTGTTTGTTCTATCAGGTCCACTTCTTTGTGGATCCAAGTTTAATCTGAGTCAGGTCCCTTATCATCCTAACTGGACTTTTTTTTCCCCCTCACACATGTTCTCAGGGGGGAATCATGACACAGTCATGGAGAACACCTACCATCATCACCTTGCCTGTTGCTGCAATTTAAAGTCTTTCAGCTGTAAAGCTTTCTTTTATGCATGGCTGCTGACTCATAACCTTTGCAGCTGACACCTGTCTGTGTCTAGCTAGCTTTTCCTTCCGTTTACTCTACATATCTAAATAACACAGTAGCTCCTTCAGGACCAGTTGTAGCCAGATCAGTTTCATCACCTTCACTGAAATCTTCATGGAACAAAAGATTTTATCTTTGTTACTATCCTTTGCTACATAAGCACCTAGCATGCTTTATGTATAAGCCATCCTAACCATAGTGAAATAAAAGCAAAGAGCATTATGAGTAATCTTAAAAATGAGTTGATTCAGAATTCTTACTTCAGAATTTCTTTTTCCTTAAGAACAAAGCACTAAGGAACAATTACATCACATTCCGATTCATGATGTATTTACTAAAACATTCAACTACTGTGAAAGTCAAGCTGAAAGCAGAATGTGACACTATACTAATACTGGCAGCAGCATTAGTTTAAGTCATTCCTAGTCCATCATTTTATGCAGGTTTTCTGGGAGTCTTTTTAGTCTACCAAAACTGTAAGACATTAAAGCTAGGAAGGACAGGTATACCTAGAAAAAAGATATCACAGATACTTCATAGTCATGGAAAATAAGGCCCATAGATGACACCATGATTCCAGGGAAAGAGCGATGTTGTGGTAGTGTATGAATTAAATCTGGTTACAATAAAGAACACAACTTAATACTGAAACAATTTTCTAATGGTTTAGAAGGTTGACGACATTATCCTGAGTTCTCTTTGTATGGCTTGCAGACAGCTGGCCTCTCCTTTGTTCATACGTGACCTGTCCTCTGTGCCTGAGACTCCCTGGGGTTTCTATCTGTGCACCCTAATAAAACACCAGTTTCTGGCATCAGAGCCAGTACTAATGACCCAATCTTAATTTACCCATCACATCAAAAAATTGGTCTCCAAACATTCTGAGATTCTTGAGGTTTCAAATTTCAATGTGAAACCTCATTAAAGAGACTTATTTATTTATGTGTTTATTTATTGAATGATGTATTCAGATGTGTGTCAGCCATTTACACTATAGTATGCCTGTATAGATCAGAGAACAACAAGTATTTTCTGAATACAGTAGGTCAGTCCCACATGTGAACTAACAGTGGCCGAGACTCCATGCCCAGGACTGTATAAAATGAAGCCGATCAAAATCCCAGCATGAAAGTGAGGGCGATCACAAAGCCACACACCTAGCTGTGGCCCTTTTGGTGCCTGATGACTTCTGGGAAAGGAAGAGTCCGTTGCCTTTAGGATCTGGCCTCTCTGAGTCTTGCATCCTCCTTTAGAGCAGCCTACACCCATGAGTATGCCTGCAGTACTAAATGGGCTCAATGAGTATTTTCTAAGAGTACATGCGCTTGGGAGGACATATCAGTAGTGATGGAGATAAAGGAGGAATGTGGGGGTGGAATAAGGACTTGAGAAAGACACATTATAATCATGAATAAAAATTTTCAAACAATGAAAAAAGGCCCATAAAAATTTTGTGCTGGTGCCTACCCTGTCACAGGCCTCTAGCTTGACAAAGACATGACCCACCCCCTCAGTTTCCGTTCTTTTTCCCAGCCCACTCACCTCCCACCACAGTTCTCCCCACACCTGATCTCCACCCTGTTTCCCTCCCCATTCCATCTCCTGCCCAGTTCCCTCTCTTCATCCACTTCTGCTGTCTAGTCTATTTCCTCTTCTGAGTGACATTGCTGCACCCTCCCTTGGGCCCTCCTTGTTACTTAGCTTCTTTGGGTCTGTGGATTGCAGTATGCTATCCTGTGCTACAGGTCTAATATCTGCTCATAAATAAGCTCCTGAAATGATATGAGCATGACTCTAGCTGAGACTCCTTACTGCGGGGCTGCGGAGGGCAGGGGGGTGACATGAAGAGTGAAGTGAACACCTCCTAGCCAGGCAGGACTAGCGGAAGTAGGAGAGCAACAACCCATCGACAAAACCTGTGATCCAAGAGTTTCCTTGCCTACAAAAAGTGCAGGGATAGTGAGGGAACAAGATGGAGGGAAAGTCCAACCAATAACTGTCCCAACCTGAGACCCACCCCATGGTAGAGAGGCAACCCTGACACTATTAATGATGCTCTGCTATGTGTGCAGACAGGAACCTATCATGACTAGCATCCTAATTTGTTTATTTCTGAAATTAGAAATATATATATATATATATATATATATATATATAAACATTCTGAATTAAGTTTTAGAAATTGGGAAGTTGGATTTGAGTGACACAAAGCAATGTCCTCCTAAACTATGATTGAATTGCTTGTATCTGAAGGTCCCATATCCACATTTGTCATATCTGAGCCTCACGTCCATATCTGAGTCATATCTGGCTCAGAGTTCTTGGACATGTTTTCATTGGAACTGCTTTGAAGAATATGACTTCAGCTCTGGTAAGTTCTGTATTTAACACATGTCTTGGTACAAATTCAACTACTTTTCTTCTCTACTGAACCTTGTACTAATGGAATATAAGAGGTTATGACTGACATTACAATTAGACCTTCGTCAGAACTCAGGCTGTTAATGAGAATTATGGCACCAGTGAAATCCATTGCTTTTATACTGAATAATGCTGCTATCTTGGTGAATCTGGATCCCCCATGATGAATAAGTCTACGGACAGATCCGTGGAGCAAGAGAAACAGGCTATAACAAAAGCACTTTAACTTGGTTCACAAGTTTAAATCTCAGAAATCCCAGAAGAAGAAGAAGAAGAAAAACAAAAACAAAAACAAAAACAAAAAACAGCTACTTGTTAACCAAAATAGCAAATAAAAATAAAAACAAATCTCATGTGTACACTTAGAACAATCATAAATTTTAACAGAAAATGCTTTCTTCCTTTGGGACCAAACTTATTAAATAGCCATGATTGGAGAAGAGTATGCATCTTATGCCTTAGGCTAGCAATACTCCTTGATAACAAGCCTCAACTTCTTTTTCTGGATAATAATTTAGTTTGACTTCCATTTTTTCATACGTGGTAAATGACCTTTTGCTTTTAACTTAACAAATTTAGAGTGTAAATAAAACTTATATTTCTTAATGAATGAAAGTAAATCTGTCAAAGCACAGCAATGTATAGGAATAAGCTCAGGCTTCCCAACGTACCTCAGAGAAAAAGAGAATCTAGAAATGTGGCTTATTACATTGCATATTTGGTCAAATGTACAATTCTAATGTAAAATTTAGCATTTGCAGAAATAATAAAGTTTGAAAGCTGATCAATCTACTTCCCTCAACAATTAAATATTCCCTTCAGTAATTTGATTTCCTCACCAAATTCAACTGAAAACAGTTTTTATATCCTTCAGTTTGCCCTTGGCTAGTGAGGCATACATAATCATTCCTCCAAAATGTTTCAGTTGCTTCTACTCTCTGAAAACACCATTTCAGTTTGTTATGTTAAAGAAGAACTTTTTCCTACCACTGTTCTTAAACACCACTCTTAAGGAGCATTTTACTAACACAAAAATCTATCATGATTCACTAATATGTCTATAACATATATGAAGAAAATTCTAGAAATTACTTTATAAAATATTAAACCAATACCTTTTTACATTAACTTTTGGGTTTATAGATGTGAGTAATAATATATAATTCATTTATCTATTGAGAGATTGTAAACCATATAGTATACATTTTAAAAATATGAACATTTCTAGTGAATGCATAAAATGTTGAGATTTCAGTTAAGAAAGACACTCATTTCTTTTTTAAAAAGTTATTATTATTTATTACAATTTATTCACTTTGTATCCCAGCTGTGGCCCCCTCCCTTGTCTCCTCCCAATCCCACCCTCCCTCCTTCTTCTCTCCCAATGCCCCTCCCCTAGTCCACCTATAGGGGAGGTCTTCTCAACTATGCTCAATTGCAGTAACAAACCAAGCTTTGTTGGACAGTTTCAAAAACATGGACACAGAGAAAATCTTGGTAAGCTTTAGTGTGCCACAAAACAAAACAAAAAGACAAATATTCAGAAGAGGTATTTGAACAAAGTCAGGATAATAAGGTTGGAAGATAAGAAAGACGGGATTTAAATCAATCAGAATGCACTATAAGAATGAATGAAATTGTCAAAGAATAAATTCAACAAAATAAAAAAAAAACCTATGACTTAATTAAGCATATGTCTCCTAATTGAATCATAAAATGATGATATAGAATTGTAACTTGACAATGAGGTCTCTAAGGTCCTTAGTGATAATTTATTAAAAAAAAAAAAAAAAACTGCATTGCTGGCGGTTTGGCTGAGAACGTCACCAAAGGCTTACACTTGGTCTGTAGCTGCTGATACTGATTGGGGAGGTTTAGGAGATGCAGCCTTTTTGGAGGAAGAATTTAGTTGGAGGTGGGCTGGGCGGGTTTAAATTTTGGAGCAAATTCAGTTCGTATTTTGTTTTGTACTTGTGGTCAGAAACGTGAGATTTCAGATTCAGAACCCTGCTGAATAAACTTTTTTTTCTTTAAGTTGCCTTCGTTGTAGTGTTTATCTCAAAGACAGAAAAGGAATTAACATGAGTAGTTTATCTAATTCAAGTAGTGTCACTATTCTAATGTGCTGTATTTCTTTAAAGCATATGTCAGTTGGGGCACATATGTCTTTAAAAGGATTTACATTATGAAAACTGGAACTAAGACGCCCTAACTACTTATCTTATTCTTGCTCTATACTGCTGCTGATGACTAAATCTGATGAGCCTAAAATCATCACAGTGAAAGGAAATCCTATTATCATCCATGAGATATTTTCTTTTTTATTGAATTACCAGTTGAATTACGAGTATGGTTTTGCTAATACTAATGCTCACATATTTACTTTACTATTCTGGAAAATCTGAATGATTGCTCAAGCACTTTTTTTCCTTCAAATACTGACTGATTTTTTTATTCTCTTACTCATTTCTTAATCTATTTGTGTATTGTGAATAACTATCATCTTCAAGTGTTCTTGTGATTTCATTCTACTTGCTTACACATTTCTTTTTTTTAATTTTTTATTTAACTTTTATTAATTACACTTTATTCCTTTTCTATCCCCCCATAAGCCCCTCCCTCCTCTCCTTCCGGTCCCCCCTCCCCCCCTTTCTGCATGCATGCCTCTCCCCATGTCCACTGATAGGGGAGGTCCTCCTCTCCTTCTTTCTGATTTTTTTTTTTTTTGTTCTTCTCAATACAGTTTATTCAGGAACCTTGAACAATCTTCTGACCCTGGGAAAAGCCAGCCCACAGCTTAAAATAGCCTCTGGGTAGCCAACCCCAGAGTGCCTCGTGGGCAATGCAGATAGGTCCACATACACGGAAGCAAGCCAGATCCTCAGCCTTAGCCAAATATGGAGTTGTTTGTGACAGAGAGCACTCACCATCAGGAAGGTGGAAGGCGGAAACCAGCTCCATCTTTAAGGCGCGGCATTACGCAGCTCTCTACAGTTCCCCCTTTTTGTTTTAGACGCAACAGGCAAGAGTAGAGGTCTGATCTCTGATATTAGAAATAAATTGGGACTTTGTACCAATGTTCATTTAGGTGTCATCCATCCAAAGAGCATCGACCCAGAGAAGAGCATGTCTGATTGCATGCAGGTTGATGCTTACACATTTCTTATGATTAAAATAGTAAAATTGAGTAGAAATGGTAGCATCAGCATTTTGAGCAATAAAGAATAAAGTAGCAATGAGCTACCCCATCACCACCAAGGAAACAGGTTGTAGCTCTTCTGAGTAGGAGTTGGCTTTGTAAGAAAGCAGTCTCAGACCATGAGCGTCCAGGGGAAGAAAGCTGTGGTGAGTATTTTCTGCTCACAGTGTCAACACTTAACTCAGTAAGTACCCAGGAAGAAAGGCTTTACTGTGTCTAAGCTTAGACTGGTGTATGTATATGGGGAGTGGGGAGCTTTGCAATTTTCTTATGGGTCTAAGGCTTTGGGATCCTCCAAATGGCCATGTCCATGTCAATAGCACCCGTTCAATCTTGACTTTACCCACTAAGGACTTCCTTTTTCCTGTACAGTTTCCATACTTTTCACTATAACATCGACCAACATATTCAGTCTGGTATTTCTAAGACTCTTTGAAAATATCTTTCAGTCATCATATGTAATAAAAAATAGTTAAATGAGCAACAGGAGAATATAACAGGTGGTTTGCAGTCTGAAAATAGTATTTCCATCTCTTGACTCCATCAAAGAGCAAGCTTTGAGTCACTCATTTTCACATGAGATAACTAATATACTATGACAATGACCCAAATGTCCACAACTATACAAGAGCTATAGCATAAATATTTAAATGTCTGTCTTTTTCGTAAAATATTACTCCTCATTAGATTCAACATATAAAACTTTATATTTTGTGAAAAGTAGCCTTTGCTGTGCTCATAAAATAGCAGTACTAGAACTGCTATTATTTAAAATAATAAATTTGAAAAGCCCATTCTACTTCAACAAGTTGTATTAGAAAGAATTTTATCCTAAATATTACTGTAAAATAGAATTTTCTGAACAGAACAAGTATTACTGAAACACAAAAGACAACATGTAACCTCAACATAAAGGGTACTGTATTTCTTTAGAAACTCTATGGCGTCGTTTTAAAACCTTTGGTTAGAAATTGATGATGTACAATACCTCATTGAATGTCATGTGTTACCTTTCATAGTGTAATGTCCAGAAGATGTCGCTTAAGGACTCTAGAACTTTAGCATTTCAATGGCATTATGAAAGACATAATCCGCACAAGAAAAAGTATCCTAGACCTGTAACTTTTGCCTTCACTAGCTAGTTACGATGACCTATAATTTCCCAAGGTTTTTATTGACCCAAACAGAAACAATGACATATTACAACTATCTGGATATGCTCTTGAGAACTGTTCCCAGGACTTGAAATGAGTCCATATAGCTGAACTCAATGGATAAACTGACCGATCTCATTTATATTATTAATTAATCATTCTTTCAGGTTTTAAAATGTTTCTTTTTTTTTTTGAGAAAAGAATAAGGAGAAGCTCACAAAGTTTAATCATTTTGAAAGCTGAAGTTAAAATTGTGATCATTCACTAGTGCCCTCCCCCCATGTGGTTTGGTGTACTTGTGGGTATGTTTCTTGTTTGCTTGTTTTTTTATTCGTTTGTCTGTTTGTCTGTGTGCCTGTTTGTTTGTTTCTGAGGAGCTAAGGTCTCTAAGGTTTCTAACTCTACTTTTATTAAGGACAAGTGACTGGTCATATTTTAAGAAAGAGATTAGCTGACATTTGGGAAAATCTCTGTCACACTAACAAATTAAACTTTCACTATCTGTTTCTGAAGATAATTTCTCCTAAATACAAAGCAGCGTGCCTAAATGACCTAATTATGTGAACATAACTAAAGGAAGACATCACTGAACTTAAATTTACATACTTGGTTTTGTGGCTGTTTTCTCCAGGTTGAAACAATCCCTCCTGGAGACAGAAAGGAAGTCAGCAGAATCATACAGCACAGTAACTATTTATGACGCTGTTTTCAAGAAACATCCCTGAGCCTGATGGGCAACTGTTGGCCAGAGTGAATGGAATTTTATGTAAGAACTGGGAAATAGTAAGAGCTGTAGAGGACAGGGTCTCCACAAAGAGAGTAACAGAACAAGAAAATTTGAACACAGGGAACTTCCCAGAGACTCATACTCCAACCAAGGACTATTCATGGAGATAACCTAGAACCCCTGCACAGATGTAGCCCAGGGCAGTTCAGTGTCCAAGTGGGTTACATAGTAATGTGAAGAGGGACTGCCTCTGACATAATCTAACTGGCCTGCTCTTTGATCACCTCCTCCTGTGGGGGGAGCAGCCTTACCAGGCCATAGTAGAGGACAATGCAGCCACTTTTGATGTGAACTGATGGACTAAGATCAGAAAGGAGAGGAGAACCTCCCCTATCAGTGGACTTGGTGAATGGCATGCATGCAGAGGGAGGAGGGAGGGTGAGATGGGGAGGGGAGGAGGGAGAGGCTTATGGGTGGATGCAGAATGAATAAAGTGTAATTGATGAAAATTTTTTAAAAAAAGGAAAAAAAAAAAGAAAAGATAATTTAAGAACCTTAAATTAGAACCAAAAGTGGAGGAAAACATGGAGTTAGTCAATTTACATGGAGCACGTCTCGCCCCTGGGGGCAATGGTCTCCTGAACCTACTCAGACTTCGGAAACCACCACTGCTAGTTCTAGAACTGATGCAGGATGTTCCAAACAGGGGGTTAAGGCTCTCATAATATTTCCTATAAGTCCACACCTGTTTGTTTATATCCCCCATTTTTATTCATTGTTAGCCAGATAGAGCCAAGTAATTGTGGCAATGATACTTGCTTTCTTGCCCAATGCTGGAATGCTAGTGAATTTAGGTATGCCCTGGTTACTCGCATGCCTTGCTGGGTGCCTGTGCCCATTGATGCCCCTCACGCTATGACTCTCTTCAGACAGAAAAGGGATCTTGGAATTACAGCCGCCATTTTTACTGCCATCTCATTGGCGGCTGTTGGAGCTACCACTGCAGCATTAGCCATGAGTCATACTGTGCAGACTGATCAGACCCTAAATAATCTTTTAGCCAATGTAGGTCATGCCTTAGATGTACAAAAAGGAATTAATGCTCAACTAAAAGGAGACTTGATGGTGTTCAATCAGAGGATTGACCTCGTGCAGGAGCAAATTGATACCCTATGGCAAATCGCTCAACTTGGCTGTCAATGGAAGTATGCTGGACTTTGTGTCACTAGCATACAATATGAGAATTTTTCCTGTGCTGCAAATCTGTTTAAACAATTGTCTAGCTATATTTTAGGTAATTGGACTGGAGAATTCTATACTATGATGGAGCTGCTGCTGAGAGTGGCCATTGTTACGGCAAATTCTACCAGAGTGGACTCAGGAGTAGCCACAGGAGTATCATCATGGATTGCTGCAGCCATGAATCATCTGAAGGAATGGGCGGGCATGGGAGCATTAGCAGGCCTTCTGGTGTTGGTTGCCTTGGTTTGCCTGTGGTGTATATGCAAGGTTAGAGTCTCACAACAGTGTAATGCAGCCATGATCATTCAGGCCTTTACAGCCATTGAAGCAGGACAGTCTCCCCAAGCATGGTTGGCTACCATAAAAAGCTAAAATGTTACGCTCAGGATGCGAGGCTAAGCACTGCACTCAGGGTCAGCCGCTCTCGACCCAGAGAAGAGCATGTCTGATTGCATGCGGGTTGATGCCCCAGGTCCCGCCTCTGAGAAAAAGGTATCGGACGGGTCTGATGCTCTTTGTGTGGATGAGAAGAAAAAAAAAAAAAAGAGAAGAAACATCCCTGAATCATGAGCTACCTCCTGCATGGTTATTATATGCAGTAAACAATTGTAGGAACAAAGACTTTTCAGTGAAAATGGCAAAATATGTGGAGAACTCCACTGACTCAGCTTCCCTGAGTTTCCCTACCCTTGTTGGATTAGAACTTGTTGGTCTGGAGCTGCCTCCTGTCACTAACCCCTCACTCAAGTTCTTGTAAGCAATTATATTAAACCCTTTGGTTCACCAAGATGGACTTGGGAACCTTCCTTTGGTCTGCTTTTCCCTCTCTATATCACTAGCTTTCCTAGGAAATACTCTGGAACAGACAAAAAATGCCATGTTAGACAAACTGAATAAAATAAAGGAATATTGTAGGACAAAATCTGTCACTGTATAGAACAAAAAAAATCAATTTATAACATTTTGGTATATATGGTTTTCAATATATTACCTCACAAACATTACAACATTACATAGATAATTATATTCTTTTTTTTTTTACATTTCTCATACTAAATTGTATACTTTGAATTTTTTGGATCATATTGCTACATTCTACCTATTAAAAATAAATCCATTCCATTAACCTAACAATCAGAGTCCAACTGCTACAAGGCCCAAACTTAGAAGCTAAGTACAAATTAAAAATCTATTTTGGAAATAAATTCAGAAATAAATGCTATGTAATCTTATGTCATTAATTTTCCTTCAACTTACAAAACATTAGGTCAGTTTATCCATTGAGTTCAGCTATATGGACTCATTTCAAGTACTAGGGAACAGTTCTCAAGAGCATCTCCAGACAGTTGTAATACATCAGTGGGACAATAAAAACCTTGGGAAATTATAAGTCATCATAACTAGCTAGTGAAGACAAAAGTTACTAGTACTTTCTAAGACACTTATATGTATCTTAGAAATGTTTCTGTTGTCAGGCACTTGTGCTGTTAAAAAATCAGTGGTAAAAGAAACCGTAATCAAACACAAGCAAATTATTTTCTCCTTATATATAATTGATATAAAATAGTACTGAGTTACTTAAAAGTATTTATTCAACACTAGTAGTTTTGTGTAGTATAGCTAATAATATTCCAGATCAATAAAAAATTGCTTGCTGCCAGAAAAAAAGAAAGATGGTGTGTTTCATCCTATTCAGTTGATATAAAATAAACTGAATTAAATATTAAGCTATATATAACTAAGAAATAAAGATTCAAATTATAGTTGTTTTAGACCTGAAGTTAAAGCAAATTATTTTGTTATAAGGAAAATCTATTCAATCCCTAGGCTTATAATTTCTTCCTAAATTTAAAGTGTTTAGTAAGCAAATCAAAGACTGATAAACGAAGGCAAATCGAATACCTTAACTAAGGCCTAATGAAAATTTCATCAGTGACTATGAAAACATAAACTAATACACTTGATTTTGAAATGTATGGCTCCCAGTTTTGTTTATTTACCAATGATTTTCAGAAGTTTTCATAATACCACAATAAAACATGATAATTAAGACTTATGCTGTATTAGCGAGTTGTAATAGCATTGTAGCATTGTACATTCTCCACCGTTTGTGTGTGAGTAACAATTTATAATAAGGCACTGATTATGGTCAAAAGATTGTTTCTCTGCTCTAGTGATGGTCATTTATACTTAGGAAGAAGAACTCTCTTGGTCAAACATTTTTCATTCTGTAAGCAGAATTGTTACCAAGGGAAAAGGAGCAATAGAGCAAAAAATAGCAGACAATTCCTGTAACTGAAAGCTCCTACTCAGTCCTCTCCCTTGGTCATTTTAGATGATAGAGATATCCCATTTAGACATGAGCTTTCCACAGTCTCTCCTTCTGTGAGCTTTGTGGGTCTCTCTGTATTAATCGTCATGTGTCGAAAAACAATTCTCTTCAATAGAGCAAATCCAAGAATAAAATATTTCTATATGAGTAGATGTGTTTCCAATTTCAAATTTCCATTTATCACCTTTTCTTACTCAACATCATGATTTAGAGAGAACATATAAGAAGATAAATGAGCAGAGAATCTACCCGTAACTCTCCTCTCTAGTGATTTAGACACATTTATGGGAATCAGGACAGCTCACCACACCCTGAAACCCAGATTTAAGTACATCTGCTTTGGGTTCTGTTTCCCTTTTTAGAAAAACTTTCAAGAGCTTTATGGCATCCTTGCTCAATTGGCTATATTTATAGGCTGACACTTTGCTATACTATAATGCCACTGCCTCTTAGCAATCCTGAGGCATTCACATAAGTGAAAGTGGGCTGTCTGAAAGCTGGTTATCTTTTGCTATTTTTTGCTAGAAATAATTACCATTTTGACTGTTGGTTAAATGACTTCATCAAAAAATCCATTTGTGTCACTTAGACAATAGGACAATTTTAAGAGTTTAAAGAACAGACACCAAAGCAACCACAAAAACTTCAACACAAAATTTACACTGCCTACAAGATGTGCAGGGATAAAGATAGAGTGGATAGAGCAGAAATTGAGGGAATGCCTAACCAGTGCCTGGCCCAACCAAAGATGGTAATACGTTCAATTTTTCATATTCAGCCAGAGGAAGAAGTAATAAATTTAAATAAGATTATTTCAAATACATTATATGTACAAATATGGTGTACATTTTCCTCTTATATTAACAATTTCAAAGATGCATATATGTTTTGATCAAATCTATTCCTCTTTCCTTCCCTTCGTGTCCATTTTCTATTCCTTCCCACCAAAGTTTTGCAGTGATTTTAAATCTACCACATGGCTTAAATAAAATTAGGCATATGTGTAAATACAAGTAAGGTATTTCTTCAAGCATTTGAACACTCATAAAATATATGTATATATAATAAATTTATTAAAAAAGGAAATTGGCCATGGACTACATTTGTGCAGGGGTTATCTCCATGCATGGTACTTGGTTGGAGTATGAGTCTCTGGGAAGACCCCTGTGTTCAAATTTTCTGATTCTGTTGCTCTCCTTGTGGGGTTCCTTTCCTCTCCAGATCTTACCTGTAAGTGTAGTGTCCAAGTGGGTTACATAGTTATGGGAAGAGGGACTGCCTCTGACATAATCTGATAGGCCTGTTCTTTGATCACCTCCCCCTGAGGGGGGAGCAGCTTTACCGGGCCACAGAAGATGACAATGCAGCCATTCCTGATGTGATCTGATAGACTAAGATCAGAAGGAAGGAGAGGAGGATCTCCCCTATTGGTGGACTTGGGGAGGGGCATGCGTGAAGAAGGGGAAGGGAGGGTGGGACCAGGAGGGGAGGAGGGAGGGACTTATGGGGGGATACAAAGTGAATAAACTGTAATTAATAAAAAAAAGAAGGAAATTGGCTTGAAAGGATAAATGAACATTCTGTGGTCATAAGAAATTTCTAAATTTGTCTGGGTGTACTTACATTGCCATGCATAATCATAAAACTAAATGCATAAGATCTTTCTTTCTATCTTGTAAGGATTAATTGCTAAGTAGGGGAGAAGGAAATATCGGTGTGAGCCGATGGTATTACTTCATACTGTTTTAAGTGAGGAAAACCTCAACATTTATATTAATATATGAGTTGTGATGGGACTACATTACATGCATCATAAACACACATGGAAATGAACATCTGTGATAAATCTTAAAGAATAGAGTAGTCAACTGCAAGAACTTAGAAGTAAAGGAGGTAGCAAATATTCAAATACTGTAGAGTTTCTCCTGTCAAGCATACACTGCTTGTCAGAGTAAACGGTCACTAACCGTGATTCTGTGCCTTTCTCCCTCTGCCTTCAACCAGGGCCCAAAGGGGCCCGTGAAGTCTGAGGCACCAGCCAAGGACGATGAATGGTCTGGGCCTAGGTCCTCTACTTATAAATACCCCATGGGCATCTTAGGCTTCACCTGGGCCCACTATTTAGAAGAGTGTGGGATATCTCTGAGATGGACTATGTTACCCACTTTTTGATCACTTTCCCCTGATGGGACAGCTCTAACAGGCCACAGGGGAAGAAGATGAACTCAATCTTCATGGGAATAGATGAGCTGGGGTGTTTGAATGAGGTGGCTCTCCTATACTGAAGAAACTGGGAGAGGGAGGATGCCAGAGGGCGGGTGGGACTGGGAGGAAAGGAGGGAGTGACCTAAGTCCGAGATGCAAATTGAAATAATTTATGGAAAAAAAATGTTCTTTTAAGGGCCCTATGCTCGTTTTAATGTATCCCTGACAAACTCTTATCCCCCAAAAATTGTTCTGTTTCATTTTGTTTCTTATATCAAAGCAGGCACAACATCAATTGATACATGAATTGGAAGCACAAATCACATTCCCTAAAATTTCCATAATTTGTATTTTATCCTATGAATGCTGAGTGTCCTAAAGTTTCTCTTCCACATTTCATCCTTCAGTAATATGGTAGTACAAGAATTTACTCTTCTGTATCTGAAACACTTTAAATTTGGCATCTGCACACCTGGGTATGCAGAAACGCTTGCTAAGGAAATCTTTTGAGTTTTTTACTACTGCTGACAGGAGTACCAGATGTAGAAAAGTTGCTTCCATTCTATGGAGCATTTTTCATTGTGAATCTCTAATCACCCTTCTATTGGCTTTACTCTCTATAGACATGAAGGACACAGGGTAAGTGTAGGACACCCTAGTTTAGGTAGGAAGCTGATAAAATACATTCTCACCTAGGTATAGAGAACAAAGAAAGAGGTTGAGGATCTTCAATTGTGACTAAAATATCAAAGGATAGGAGCTCTACAAGGACCAAATATATCCGGGCACAGGGTCTTTTCTGAGACTGACACTCAACCAAAGACCATCTATGGATATAACCTAGAACTTCCGCTCGGATGTGGCCCGTGGTAGCTCAGTAACCAAATAGTTTTCCAAAGTAAGGGGAACAAGGACTATTTCTAACAGGATCTCAAGGGCAGGATCTTTGACCTCCTCACCAACCCCCCAGGGGAGGAGCAGTCCTGTTAGGCCACAGAGGAGGACTTTGCAGCCAGCCCTGATGATACCTGATAAAACAGGGTCAAATGAAAGGCGAGGAGGTCCTCCCCTATCAGTGGACTTGGAAAGGGGCAGGGAGGAGACCAGGGAGGAAGTGTGGGGTTGGGGAGGGAATGAGGGAGCGGGATACAGCTGGGACACAGAGTTAACAAAATGTAACTAAAAAGAAAAATAAAATTAAAAATAAAATAAAATATCAGAAGAGTGAAAATACATGGAGCAAGGACTGAACAGGTCCTTTTGGAGGATCAATTTCCATGCTTCCAAGACATCAGTTATTAGCTGAGTGTTTAAAGCAACTATTAAATGCCTGTGCCCATTCAGGGTTAAGCAAGGCATTTTTTTTAAATCTAATGAACAGACACCCAATTACATTTTTAAAGATTTTTGTTTGTTTGTTTTAACTTAAAGAAATTTAAATTGAAGGATATTTACTTTAGACGGCAATACCGAGGAGATTATTCAGTTTATCTGTGCTGTTTGAAATTACTTTTGGAGACAGAGGACATTTACAGTGACCCCACAACCTATTTGCATCTACAATGCACTCCCTGTCTGCTTATGCTTTTACTCTCACAGAATTTTTATTGATCCTCATAATTATTTTGTGATAATTATTATATTATCTTTAAATTCCAAGTAAGATGTAATCATATTTAAAATTAATTCTTCTCTTACATCCATTGGCATCAATGAATAAAGCTTAATGACACAAGGAATTATTTACATAAACACATTCATAATGAAAACCTAAAGTAAGCAAGTAAAATAGAATTTTCACATGGACACGAAGGTAATTAGCCCACTTAAGCAGTCCTGTAATATCAGGGGCTCAGGAAGTAACTACCAATCAAGCTAAATCGATTACTATAAAAGTAAAAGAACAAAAGCTGTGAATGAAATTCAGCTGAAAGAAACCTGTCAGGCTGCATAACAAATATCAATCTAACTAAATTGATTGCTGGGGAATAAGAGCATTAAGAAGGCAATCAGAAAACTCCAAGCCTGTGCAACATAAAATCTCCCAAATTAGAGAACACGCTAACAGCTGAATGAATGACTTGAGCAAGTAACCAAACATGAGCTCACCCTGAAACCGGAATATTTACTAGGAGCTAAAATGAAGCCTGAAGTAAGCGTTATCATTTCAGGAGGAAGTGAGAGAATATGACAAAGAAATTCACCTGTTTCCTGGCCTCCGTGCCATTTTCTACTTTTTCAGCAATATGAAGCACTCCAGACACTCTGGTCCTCTATCATTATTTTCTTTCATTGGGTTTAGAGCATGGTTAGCAATTTTTATGTACTCAGCATAAGATAAAATAGACAAGAATTCTCAACTTTCTTCATTTCATGTAGAAGAGAAAAGCCACCTACTATTTCATCAGATGAGCATATTTTACCCATGGTTAAACTGAGAAAAAAAAGTTTTAAAGTGTACAGGAGAGAACAATTTCAATTGGCCTCCTCCAACTGTTCCTGCAGCATCTGCCTTTATTTTTTTTTTTATTAATTACACTTCATTTACTTTGTATCCCCCCTGTAGCTCCCTCTCCTCCCAAAACCTCCTTTCCTCCCCCTTCTCCACACATGCCCCTCCTCAAGTCCACTGATAGGGGAGGTCTTCTTTTCCTTCCTTCTGATCCTAGTCTATTAGGTCTCATCAGGAGTGGCTGCATTGTCTTCCTCTGTGACCTGGTAATGCTGATTCCCCCTCAGGGGGAGGTGAACAAAGAGCAGGCCAATCAGTTCATGTCAGAGGCAGTCCCTGTCCACATTGCTATGGAACCCACTTGGACACTGAACTGCCATGGGCTATATCTGTGCAGGGATTCTAGGTTATCTCCATGCATGGTACTTGATTGGAGTATCAGCCTCAGGAAAGATCCCTGTGCTCAGAGTTTTTGGTTCTGTTGCTCTCCTTGTGGAGCTCCTGTCCTTTCAAGCTCTTATAATTTTCCACTTCTTTTCATAAGATTCCCTGCACTCTGTCCAAAGGTTGGCCAAAAGTCTCAGCATCTGTTTTGATAGTCTGCAGGGCAGAGCCTTTCAGAGGCCCTCGGTGGCAGATTCCTAACTTGTTACCTGTTTTCTCCTTCTTCTGATGTCCATCCTCTTTGCCTTTCTAGATGGGGATTGAGCAGCTTAGCAAGAGTCCTCCCTCTTGATTAGTTTCTTTAGGTGTACAGATTTTAGTAGATTTATCCTATATTATATGTCTATATGAGTGAGTATATACTGTGTGTGTCTTTCTGCTTCTGGGATAGCTCAATCAATCAACATGTACTTTTGGTTCAGCCATCAGTTAATTGCAAGTTGTAACTTCTTAAGCTTTTGACTATTCCACATTTGCCCTGCTCTCTCTGTGTGTTTATGACACACACTGTGTGTCAGTGTGTCTGTGTGTGTTGCTGTATGTATGTACGTATATGTGCACAGATCATAATAAGATATTTTGCATTTCCCAATACAATCATTTTATAGAAATAAATTGAAGTGTTCTGAGAAAAGCAAAAATTGTATATACTAAATCCACTAGATAGTGATCATTAAAAGACTGATTCCTTGTTTTCAATTTGCTATCATTATTATCATACAAGCTTTGGTGATGCGTGAATGGAGAGGACAGGAGCTCCACAAGGACAAAATATATCACGAATGGGGGTTCTCTGTGAGACTGTTTCTCTAACCAAGGACCATGTATGGATATAACCTAGAACCCCTGTTCTGATGTAGCCCATGGTAGTTCAGTATCCAAGCGGGTTTTCCTTAGTAAGGGTAACAGGAGCTATTTCTGACATGAACTCAAGAACTGGCTCTTTTACCTCCCCCTGCCCCGGAGGGAGGAACAGCCTTGCTAGGCCACATAGGAGGACATTGCAGCCAGTACTGAAGATACCTAATAGGCTAGGGTCAGATGAAAAGGGAGGAGGACCTCCCCTAGCAGTGGACTTGGAAAGGGACAGGTAAGAGATGAGGGAGGGAGGATGGGATTGGGATGGAATGAGGAAGAGGTCTATGGCTGGGATACAAAGTAAATAACCTGTGATTAATATTTAAAAAAATAAAAATTAAAAAAATAAATTAGTGAACTACAAAAAAATAAAATAAGTTTATTTATTTATTTATTCATTTTACATCACTAATGCAGCCCTCTCAATCCTCTCTCCCTAGTCCCACCGTCCTACCCTTTTCTCCTTTCCCCTTCCCTTCTCAGAAAGGGAGAGCTCCAAAGGTCAACCCACCCCAACACATCAAGTCATATCAGGATTGAGCACATCCTTTACTACTGAGGCCAGGCAAGGACATCCAGCTAGGGGGAAGTGATCCACAAGCACACGTAACAAAGCCCAGGTCAGAGAGAGTCCCTGTTCCACTTGATGGGAAACCCACATGAAGACCAAGTTGCCCATCAGTTACATATGTGTAGGAGGCCTAGGTATAGCTGGTCCATGCTCCTCGGCTGGTGCTTCAGTCTCTCCTAGCTCCCATGGGCCTAGGTTAGTTGACTTTGTTGGTCTTCTTATGGAATTCTTGTCCCTTCTGGGTCCTTCTATCCTTCCCTCCGTTCTTCCACAAGACTTCCCAGGCTCCACCCCCTGTTTGGCTGCAAGTCTCAGCATGTTTCTGTCAGCTTCTGGGTGGAGCCTCTGAGAGCACAGTTATGCTTGGCTCCGGTCTGCAAGCACATAAGAGTATCAGGAACAGTATCTCTCTACCATGGGGTGGGTCTTGGGTTGGGCCATTCCCCCAGTCTCTGCTTCCGCTAAATAAAAAGCTTCTTCTAGAGTTTCAATGATGACATATAGTCACACAATGAATTAACTTGGGTTTTGATATGAGAGTATGGAATATGTCTATTGCATTACCTAAAATAAATTTTATGGTAATTAAACATCTCTCAGGATTCATTGAGATTAATTCATCACACTCCTCGACACACCCTGTGGGGTCAAGTTTTGAGTTTTTCAACCCATGATTCAATTAAGAACATAAGACCCACAGTTCCCTGCTTCATTCTAACATCTTGTCTATGGATTTACCAGGAAGAAGAAATTAACCCATACCAACTTCATTGTCCTATATTTTCTCTCTCCCTAACTCCCTCTATCTATTATATCTTTCTTTAACCAGGTAAAGAATTATCCAGAGAACTGTAAAACGTCATCCAGTTAATCCTAAAACAAATGAAGATAATAAAATGAAGACAGTTTGTTTTGTTCTATGGTAGTTGTTGGTAGATAATAGTTTTGCTATTTCTGATTTTTAATGTTAAACCTGCAGATAATGGATATATTTAGAATAGAGGAACAGTATTAATCCCATGAAATAATAAATTTTATAGAAATATCACTTAAAATCTAGGAAATTTGCTAGTAATTAAGTGAGGTAAGAAAATGATTTCTTATTATAGAATGAAAACTAACTTTCTCATTAAAGTTTACAGAGCCAACTTTCAGAATAAAAATCAAGTGAATGTATTTAATTTTATGGAATTTTTAAGTTTATATTGAAATATTAACTTTCAAATATTAAAAAGAGAATATTGTTCTATTTCTAGTAAAATATACTAAAATATAGTTCATTGTCTCATTAGAAGAAAAAGTCCATTAATTCATTGTGATTCTCTGTTTTTAGAACAAATAGACTACTTTGAAAAAATAGCTAGGGAGTCCACTAATAATTTGAAAAACTAAATAAAAAGAATGTGTGGAAATTATACATAATATAGTAAGTTATAAACTTTAATGTTAATTATTTATTTCCTTTTGAACAAGGTTATAAAACTTTTTGCTTTAAACTAATATTTTACAATCATTGTCCTTAAGCATAAAACAGCAAACACATTTCTGTGATTTTTTTGGCATAGGTCAGCCTTATAGCATAACCAATGCATTTTGCTTTATAAACTATTAGCATCAGTTTAATAAAGATGAAAGGTGAATCTGGTGAACTTCTGAAATACAAAAGATTCACACAATTACATTATACAAATCCATAACTTATATTATAAACAGTAGTTCAAATACCTGTATAAGCTTCACAGGAGAATTTTACACATTCTGTAACAATGTGTTTTTCTCCTTTTTCCCCAACATTACATACAGACCTGATACATAGTAGATGCTAATGAATGTAATTAGAATGAACACATTTAATTAAAATTTATTATTGAAAACTCAATAGGACAAAATGAAACAAGTTTTCATATAGAAATGTCTTTAATTTAAAGGGGTTTGCTTACATAATTTATTCACATCCTTTCTTAAAATCATCTACATCTTAAAAGAAATTTGATATCCATATTTGTATTCATTTGCATGTAAATATGTTTTTAAGACATTTCAATGGTTCGTCATGTGTAATGACTTTGATACTTTTAACTCTGGAATCAATGTAAAGAAAACTACATTCCAACTAAAGGAAAAAAGTTCCCATGTTACATTAACATTGGTTACTGTGGGGTTAGGTCATTGGTCATTTCACATATGCTCTGAGTCATTATCAAACAAACAAACATCAGTAAAAACTTTATGTGTAGCTTTTAATAATATTGTTTTACTGGTTATAAGCTTATATTTTGTGCCAAAAAGGATGTCTCTATCAGGGAATAAAGTATGTGCTATGCAAGCATGAGGTTCTGCATTCATATCTCAAAAGCCAGTGGAGTTACAAAAAAAAATTTAAAAAAATACATGAATAGCAGAGTGTGATAATAAACCCAATGCTGGTGGGGGTTGGGTGAATGCAGAGGCAAATTGGCCATTGAAGATCATTGTCCCCCCAGCACTGTAGAAACTGATGAGCATCAAGTTCACTGAGGATATCTAGCTCAAAAAATTAACAGTAGAGAGTGTGATGGGAGAATGCCTCACTCCTGGGGCTCGTATGTTTAAATCCTTAACCCCCTTCTTTCATAAGAATTCCTGCACTCTTCCCAAAGTTTACTTATGAGTCTCATCATCTGCTTTGATTCCCTGCTGGGTAGAGTTTTTCAGAGGTTCTCTGTGGTGGCTCCTGTCCTGTTCCTTGTCTTCTCCTACTTCTAAAGTCTGTCTTGTTTGCCCTTGTGAGTGAGGCTTCAGCTTCTTGCCCAGGGTCCTCCTGATTGTTGAGCTTCTTTAGGACTATAGATTTTAGTATGTTTATCCTATATTATATCCACTTATAAGTGAATATATACCATATGTGCCTTTCTGCTTCTGGGTTACCTCACTCAGTATGATCTTTTCTAGTTCCCACCATTTGCCTGCAAATTTCATCGTTTTCATGTTTTTAATAGCTGAGTAGCATTCCACTCAGTAAATGTACCACACTTTCTGTATCCATTTCTCCATTGAGGGACATCCAGGTTGTTTCCAGATTCTGGCTATTATGAATAAAGATGCTATGAACATGGTTGAGTAAATGTCCTTATTGAATGGTGTGGCATCTTTCAGATATATGCCAGGAGTGGTATAGCTGGATCTTGGGGTAGCACTATTCCTAATTTTCTGAGAAAGCACCAGATTGATTTCCAAAGTACAAGTTTACCTCAAAAACCAGGAGGGGACAGGAGGTCCATAAGAAGAGCAACATATAACCAAAATATCTGGCCCCAGGGAACTTTTCTGAGACTGATACTCGAACCAAGGACCATTCATTGAGATAAGCTAGAACCCATTTACAGATGTAGCCCATGGCAGCTCAGTACCAAAGTTCCCTAGTAAGGGGAACAGGGACTGTCTCTGACATGAACTCAGTGGCTGGCTCTTTGAACACTTCCCCGGAGGGGGGAGCAGCCTTACCAGGCTACAGAGGAAGACAATGCAGTCAGCCCTGCTGAGACCTGATAGGCTGGGGTCAGATGGAAGGGGAGGAGGACCTCCCTTATCAGTGGACTTGGAGAGGAGCATGGGAGGAGAAGAGGGAGGAAGAGTGGAATTGGGAGGGGATGAGGAAGAGGGCTACAGTTGGGATACAAAGTGAATAAATCAAAATAAATAAAAATAAATAAATAAATAAATAAATAAATAAATAAATGAATGAATGATTAAGAAAAAGTCCTTAATTCCTAGTTGATGAACTGGTGGGAAGAGTAGGAGATGTGGCCTTGTTAGAGAAGATGTTTCTTGGTCAGAGGAAGTATATACCTGAGGGTGAGATGAGGGTGAAGTTTCAAAGCACATAGCCCATGTCAGGTCCAGTGTCTTGCTCTCTGCCTGTTCCTGCAGATTTGCACACAAGCTCTCAGTCCCATGTCTGTGTACCTGTCTGCCAACATGCTTCTTGCCATGTTAATGCACTAAGGCTCTGTCATGATAAGCAAGCCCTCATTTAAATGCTTCCTTATGTAGGAATGGCCTCATCATGGTGTCCCTTCACAGCAATATAACAGGCGCTAAGACAGAGAGCAATGAAAGAAATTCACTCGATATTAACCTCTGGCCTGCGCATGCACATTCACAAATGTTGATGCAGTCACAGGCGCATGCAGGTGAAGCCAAACGAGAAGGTACATATCACGCACACAACACTCACAAACACACACACACATACAGAGACCACCCCCCACCACCACCACCACACCACAAGCACAACCACAGCAACACAGGCACAAATATAAAGTATCTATTAATGGTGACTGAGTACACATGACTATATAACATTGAGATAATCCTTCCATCATTAAGAGCTTTTTACAAAATTCCTACTGTATGTCATGCCTTTAGTAGCTGATAGGCTTTTAGCAGTGTAAAAATTATATATATATATATATATATATATATATATATAATTTATAAGTATATATGTATATATCTATATTAAAAAATTGCATTCAACTAATGATAGATAAGTTAATACCTTTGCCAGTGCTAAATATTTTAACAAGAAAAGAAAGAAAAATTTATTTTGACGTTTACACGTTCAGGGATGGCTGACTGTACCAAGTGAGGCTATAACGGAGGTGAGAAAATGGTCAACAGGAAACCCCGGGAGAGTAAATGCCATAGGAAGCAGAGAGTAGGTTGGGGATGTTCCAAGAAACTGGGGGAAGCTTACTAGGCAGAAGCAGAATGCAAGGCAGGGCAGGGGCGTGAACGAGGTGAGTCACTAGACAACAGGAGCAAGATGGAAAGCAGCCAGACAGAATAGTTTAAGGACGCGTATTATCACTGTCAGCCACATGGAAAGCCGCTAGGGAGGAACAGCTGTTGGAAGGGTTGCTCAGCAGAGAAAAAGAGCTCGCACCGTGCAGTAGTAAGCATCTCAGTAGTTAGTTTCCTGCTGCACTGCTTCCCTATCACACAAATCTGCTTACAGCACACCCCACTATGGGTTTTACAATAACTATCCACCTTCCCTTCACTACCCCAACCGCTAGTGAAAATGCCGAGCTCTGACCTCCAAGGGGAAAAGAGTTACACCGAACATTGGGGTGCCCTCCTTGGCACCGGATGAGCTTCACTTGTGGAGACTGGGTCCTAGAAATCTCTGCCCACCAAAGCCAGCTGTAGACGAGTGATATCCCATTTTTTCATTGTCCATCATGAATCCAAAGAATGAAATTCACGGACCCCAGAGAGTGGGTTTTTGACACAAGTTTATTATAGATTCGTAAGTAGAAATGTGGAGGGTAGATGGGAGAGTTAAAGACAGACAGCACATGAGAACAGATGCCCAGAGCGCCTGTATAAACGGGGGGTGGGGAGGGGGTCTCAGGAACTAGGATTACATTGCTGCTAGTCTCTGGGCATCAGAGTCTGGCAACCCAGCACCTCACCTGAAGCAAGCAGAAAGGCTCCCTCCAAACTCAAAGGGAATACGAGATAGTTTATTCTGGAGCCAAATTTTAGTGGCCGTGGCCTAGGACACATGGAGATAGATTACCCTAGGTTACACGTCAACGTGGAAGTGGTTTCTTGGTGTTTTTACTAGTAACAGAACAAAGAAAGTTATAAATCAAGGCGTTTTAAAAAATTTAAAAGGTGGAAACGTCAGAGAGGGGTTTTAGCAAGGTGAGTGAATCTCTCCTGCAGGTCTCAGGGACTATCTCGTGACATTCTTAGCCTTGAATTAGAAGGTAAGGGTTGTTTATACATTCCAAACATCGGAAAGAGACTAGGTTACTACTAACAGAAGCTGGCAATAAATGGATACTAAATGGACAGACTGTAGACTATGACAATTTCATCTCCTAACCTGCAATGTTCCAGCTCTCCATTAGCCACCATTCAGTCTTGTGGAAGATTTAAGACTATTATGGTGGTTTGTTTTGTTTTGTTTTATTTCTGGAAACTTCAGTTCACACCTTCTTCCAATGTGTTTGGCATTTCTATCTTCTGAAAAAAACTTTGCCTTCTATATTTCTCCCTTTTTACTTTTTTTGTAAGGATTATTATTTTCAGGTTTTTTAATGATAAAAAATATGTCCTTCAAAAAAACTGTGCACAATATGTTTAATCTTCTATTCCTAAATAAGAGTAAAGGAGTTATTAGATGATGATTGTAAAAGCTGAGAAAAACATTAAATTTATTTATGCAAAAAACGTTTTATCTAATATGAGCTCAATTATTACATTAAAAAAGTGATGGCCAGGACTGCTGGTTTC
>REGO01000314.1:2252837-2272802 GCA_010120015.1 Rhombomys opimus
AGTTGAGGTCCTCCTCCCCTTCCATCTGACCCTAGCCTACCAGGTCTCATCAGGACTGGCTGCAACATCTTCCTCTGTGGCCTGGCAAGGCTGCACCCCCAGGGGGAGGTGGTCAGAGAACCTGTCACTGAGTTAATGCCAGGAACAACTGACTCCACTGATCAAGGTATGGAAGCAGAGGCAGACTGATAGCCAAACTTTGGGCAAAGCATAGGGAATTTTATGAAAAAAAGTGAGAGATAGAAAGACCTGGAGGGGACAGTAGCTCCAAAAGGTGACCAACAGAGCCCCCCAATAAAACTGGGCCCTGGGGCCTTGCAGAGACTTATACCCCAACCAAGGACCATGCTTGGAGAGGACTTAAAACCCCTGCTCAGATGTAGCCCATAGTCTCATTCTCCAAGTGGGTTCCCTAGTAAAGAATCAATCTTATCACATTACTTTCGAACAATATTCCATGCTTTATTTGAATTCCTTCATTTTTTCCCCTAACGAGGCTGGGACAGAGTGTTCCACGGAAGACGTGGACAGAGGTGTCAATCTCCATGCACTGAACTCAAGCTATAAGCAATCAGTTTGGCTTGTCACTAATTGTCTGTCTAAACTAGTAGTTGTCAGATTTGTCTATAACAGTGTTCCTCAGCCTCCTAAAATCACAGCCTAGAGAACACATATTAAGAGCAAGGAGATAAAAATCTGTACTTTTTTATTAAACATCTGAGGTAGTGTTTGGTTGTGTAACCCTGATAGTCTGGTACTTGTTAGGTAGCCCAAGTTTGCCTCAGTCACTTGAATCCTGGGATTGCAGGGAATCACCATTACTCTTTCTAAAAATACTCAATATCTGTTGGGGCTTTTGAGACAGCATCTCACAACTTAACACAGAATTCAATTCAGCCTTTCTCCAAGGAGCTCTAGTACTTTTGCTGTCCAATATTTTTTTTCTGATTTATTGGTGTTGTGTATTAGAAACAAAAATCTTGGTCCAAGAGTGACAGCACACGCCTTCAATCTCAGCACACAGGAGACTATAGCAAGAGGATTGTGAGCAAACCTGACTACAGAGAATGATCCATTCTCTTCCTTCCTGGCCACTCTCATTCTCTCAAAAAAAAAAAAAAAAGCCAATATCCTGAAGCAAAACATGGCCACTACTTATGGGATTTCCTCATTTGTATCAGCTCTCAGACAGAAACTGAAAATATATCTGTGGTCATTAAACCAATGTGCTTATTAACACATGTCTGTATGCATCCTTGCATATGGATAGCTGCATTTTTGTTCACTGAAGCATCAAGGTATTGTTCATTCAGCTTTCAATCTGGGTCACGAAAGTCTTTCCAGCTCTCTTTGTTTCTTCCTTGTAATGTTCTACTTCAACATCAGCAAAGCTGACCCTCAACTACATATATCATACACGGTATATATGTACTATACTGTGCCTTTTGTCTTTAGCCTTATAGTCTCTGTTCAATTCCAGATTTACTGAGGTCAGTTTAGAAACTAAAACAAAATTATACTATACACAATGAAATTACATGTTTAATGCAGTTAGATTATTTTGTCATTTTGATAATGTAATTGTTTGATATTGTAATTGACATTGTAATTGAGTACATTATGTATAGTTCTTTGTGTTTCATGTTCTACAGTGTTGAAAAACACATTGTTATGCATTCCCCAAATCACTATTACACAGGAAGTTTTTGATACCTTTAAAATTTACTTTGCTTAGAACTTTCAACCTTATCCTCTTTCTGAACCCTCAGAAAACCACTGGCTTCACTTCAGTCTTTAAAATTGTGCCTCTTCTAGATTTCATATAGATGCTGTAACACATATAGCCTCTTTAGGCTAGCTTCTTTTATGTAGAAATATCATGTTTCCCTCACGTAAAGCTTGTGCTTCATGTTTTCCATTGATGACTGAATATTCCATTTTATGTATTTTCCAAGGTCACTACATCTAGAGAATCTAAATTGGTAACTGATGCTTTTTCTTAACATTCTACAGCTAAAATAATTATGTTATTATAAAATTACTGAGGCTTTCTGTTTGGCTCATTCAAACCTACAATTACAAATTCATTGTAATGCTCAGTTCAAAATAAAGTATTTCAAACTTTCTGAAAGGTCTATTTGAAGATTAGAAAAATGAATGAAGGAGTACTATTACTGCAATGATGCCCTAATAATAAGTTTGCTTCTCTATTCAGTTTCTTTATTTTAAAGATTATCATCAAGATGTTCTATCCCTTTTCTACATCGTCATCTCCTATAAACAATGGCTTTAATTAATGACTTGCTATTATATGATGGTCATTAGAGTAAAAAAATTGGAATTGGCCATGTAATTACTGTTCTTATCATTGTATAAGATTATTGGAAACTATTGTCTGCTACAATCATCAATTCATCTCATCACATAAAGACCTGCATGATAAACATTCAGGCTAAATGCCAAGAAGAGTTTGTGTCTGAATATTTTTTTTTCCTGTTATTCTTTGGCAGGACTCTCTTAAATTAGGTTATATGAAATTCAACAATATTAAAACATTTCTATCAAAGTCCAGTATGATAATCTATCTTTTTATTAAATATTTTAAAGATTTTTTAGATACCTAATTGATGTTATTAATTAATATTTATAAATTAGAAATTTAGTAGTCAGATTTATACTTAGAAAATATATCTAAATTTTATAATTAATTTACAGGTCATAAATAATAAGCGATGACTCCAAATTGAATTTGCATATAATAAGGCAATTTGGAGGACAGTGCTTGGATAAGCATATCCCAAAATGATAGATGACATTTTTTAAAATGTCTTTTAAAATTCTCAGCTTAGGAAGTGACAAGTCAACTATATTTGTCAGGGGTCAGAAACCATAATAAAATATAATTCCTGTGATAAGCAAATGCTGAAACTGGCATTTGCCCTGGAGGTATCATTTGATAGCTGTTGACCTAGATTCTGGGATATAATGACCAAAGTGCTTACGGGACATGAAGCAAAATCTGGAACCTCAGCAAACAGATGAAATTTTAAACCATCATTAAAAGCCCAATGAACTCCCAAATAGGAAGCACCCACATACAAATAAAGTAGGTTAAAATTAATCTGGTAAAGATGACAATAACAGAACTTTAAAGTCTCCTCTAGGAACTTTTGGAAAGGAATGTGCACCCAAAGAGATTTGGAGCTACAAGTAGCTAACACCAGTACATTTCAACATGGCTTAATTAGAAAAAGTTTTCCAGCTAATCCCAAATTATTATTATTTTTACTAATGTACATTCCCAAAAACATGGTACAAACAGTATGAGATACAGAAGTTTAAAAAGTTCTAGAAGAAAGAAAACATATACTTCAGAGGAAGATGTGACAAAAGACAATATTAAATAAAAGAAATACTGACCAAGACTTTTACAAATTATATAAATAATGTGGATTTACTTGTTAAGAAGCTAAAATTACAATGTTGCTGATATTTTTTAAAGTTGAATATGAGACTTTAAAATGAACGTAAAACTTTCATTCATGGTACCGAGAGACAAAGGTGTTTTACAGGAAGAATTGACTTTATAGGAACAAGGCTTTTCCTAGTTATTAGAAAGCAGAGCTACAGCTGGGATACAAAGTGAATAAACTGTAACTAACATAAAGAATTAAAATTAAAAGAGAAAGAAAACAGAGACACTAGAATGAAAAGAAAAGCCTTGCTACTGAGCTAGAGATATACCCCATACAAAGCAATTTTTATGAATGAAGTGGAACACGATAGTTTTAAGCAGACTTAAGCTGCTCATAAGTAAAGTTGAAAAACTAACTGTTGTGCAGAGTGCAGGGAATTTTATGTAAGAAGTGGGAAATAGTAAGAGCTGGAGAGGATGGGAACCCCACAAAGAGAACAACAGAACCAGAAAATTTGAACACAAGGAACTTTCCAGAGACTCATACTCCACCCAAGTACCAGGCATGGAGATAACCTAGAACCCCTACACAGATGTAGCCCATGGCAGTGTCAAAGTGGGTTCCATAGTAATGGGAAGAGGGACTGCCTCTGACATAATCTGATTGTCCTGCTCTTTGATCACCTCCCCCTGAGTGGGGAACAGCCTTCCCAGGCCACAGAAGATGACAATGCAGCCACTCCTGATGTGATCTGATAGACTAAGATCAGAAGGAAGGAGAAAAAGACCTCCCCTATCAGTGGACTTGGGGATGGGCATGTGTGAAGAAGGGGGAGGGAGGAAGGAATTCGGAGGGGAGGAGGGAGAGGCTTATGGGGGGATACAAAGTGAATAAAGTGTAATTAATAAAAAAGAAAAACTAACTCTAATAATAGTCATAAAACATCTCCATGTGCTTAAGGAATTAAGAAATTTATCGCAGTTAATGTAAAATGCAAAAAAGTAGAGACTACAGAAATGAAATAACAAACAAGTATAAGTATAAACAAACACTACTTATATCAAGCAATACTATTACATAAATTGTAATATCAAAATTAATGCATAGATATATTTCTGTATTGCAAATGCATTTAAGTTAATTTTTGGAAATAACACATGCTGAGGTTCTTACATTAATGAGAGCAAAGACTTTGGCATATTAAATTTAAACATTTTAGTATCTGAAATAAAAACTAAACCAAGAAAATTATTGACTAGTAGAGAAAAATAGAATAGAAGTATTAAAAGACCCAATGACCAAAAAGAAAAAAATTAAAAGTTAAACAATTAGAAGAGAACAAAGATAAAGTAAAAAATAAATTGTGAGAATTGGTAATCAACGGAGTCTCTATTGTCTCGATAAAAGTAAAGAAGATAAATTATTCAGCTAATAGTGATTCACAAATTCAATTTTAAAATATAAAAAATATACTAAACATAATATACTGCATAGGACAACACTGAATAAAAAGTTAAAGGACAGAAAAATTATTTTAAATTGGATAAAATATAATAAAGCAATCAAAACAAGATGAATGTGATATTACTGATGGCAGGTCACACATGTTTATTAAAAGCCCCATTAGTAATATGTCCATAGGGAGCAAATCTACAATTCACCAAGAAGAGGGGACAATACAAACTCCATACAAAACTCCTAGTAAAATAGGCTCAACTTGTTTAAAGCAAAGGCAGGTACATCTGCCAATAGTGAAAGAGAACCGAATGAACAACAAACACAAATCATTACGCTTATCATACAAGGGAATAAGCAAAATTCAACTACTTTTGTCTATTTTAATTTTCTTACAATAACAACTGCTGGTCTGAAAGTAGAGTAACAAGAATTAATTCCTCATTGCTAGTGAGAATATCAAACAGTAATCCATAGGGGAAATCTTTGTGTTGTTACCTAAATTTGCATATTACGTGCCTATCCTGGAGCATGAGCTACCTACCAGATATCACACCCTTAAAGAAGCCAGCTTTCTACTTTCCTAGCGATCATCAGTTGCTAGTATTTACTCAGCAGGTAGTGAAACTTCATGCTCACCAATCTTTCCCTTCATTCTGAGGTCTTTCTGAGGGTTTATCTTGTAGATTCGTACATCTCTCAGTACTCATGGGAGATGCTGCTTCTTGCAGTGGACGGCAGATAACTCAGAGACCCACAACTGGTCACCGAGAGTAGAATAACAGTATCATAGAGCATTCAACTTTCGTTAGATTCTCACGCTCTCCCTCCAGTTGAAACAGTGCCAGTGTGATACTCAAGCTCTCCATAATACTACAGCACATATGTAATACAGCACGGTATAATCAAAGCACTAAAACCTTTTTTATTACAAAGAACTTGAATAGCAACAAGGCAAATAGTACATCAGTTTTGCCATATGGCATGCATGAAAGGTAATCAGTCTTCTTAAATTACTCAATTTGAAATAAAATGTGTCAGGTGTGCTAACTGCTCCACAGTTTTTTTCTTTGATTATCTTTTAGATCTAATTTGTGGGCATAGTCTAAAAATACAAAAAAAAAAAAAAGAAAAAAATGAGTTTCAAATGATTATTAAGATACAAATCACTTGAAATACTAAAGTATGTATCAATAGATATATAATAACTACATTTAAACTATTCTGTAGGCACAGTAATACCTATCTATAGAGAATCGTTAACTCACACACATATATATATATATATATATTATTACTATAGAACTTGTGAAGAAAGTGTGACAATATATATTTTCAGCACTGAAATTCTTCACAATGTGCTTTTTACTAAAAGAGTGAAACTTATCAATGAACAACTGTAGTTGTGCAAATATGCAAATATGCATATATAAAATAACGTGAATGCCATTGTGTCCTTGCAGAGAAAGTTAATGAGAGGACACAGAGAAAGAATGTATGCAGAGTTAATACTAGGTAAGTTTCTTCAGGGAACTCACACAGGGCTTACACTCTTCCATCATAGCATAGTCACTATATCATGATGAAATTTAATATATAATATATGATATACATATATATACCACAGTCAGTGTTTCAAATTAGAATCATCTCATCTCATATTTCTTAAGTAATGTGATAGTGATGCTGCCTTTTGGAGAAAATGTGACTCCTGGGGTGGGCTTTAAGGTTTCAAAAGCCCATGCCACATCCAGTCTTGTTCCCCTCCTTCTCTTTTTGCCTGCCCATCTGGTACTTAGAGAAAAGATGTGAGCTCTCAATTGCTTCTCCAACACCTGCTTGCCTGCTTGCCACTGTGCTTACAGCATGATGCTCATGTACTAACCTGCTGAACCCGCACGCCAGCCAATTATATGTGTCCTCTTATTTTTTGGTTATGAAGTCTCTTCAAAGCTAAGGTTGTTTTTACAAGCCTGTGTTTGTTCCTCAGTTTCTTTCTTAGCCCAGCTACTTTCTTTCCCCCAAACACCCACAGAGGTCCACCTTGAGATAATGTTAATGGTAACCCCTTGGCAGAGTCAAGATGGTATATAACATAGGCCATTATATACCTGTGATGAAAGTGAGATTGTAAATCCAAGTCAGAGGAGACCAAAAAGGAATGTAAGATTTTTTAAGGCTTGTCTGAGGATTAGAAAAGTAATAAAGAATCTCTATTAAATGTGGTTGCAGCCAAAATATATGCAAAAGAGAAGATAATCTCAATCAATATCAAAGGTTTCATAGGGGAATAAAAGATGCTAACACACAAGAAACTTAGCAAACAATTTAGAATACCAAATGACTATCAGTAGGTAGGTCCTCTGACTACTGTCAACAGTTATACACACTCAAAAATATTGTTTCTATAGAGTAGGAAATAAAAACTCTGAAAAGAAAATGCCGTCCTGAATCATCCACCTGCTCCACACAACAGCACAAATCTTGAAAAAGAAATTGAAATAAATTCATGCTGTAAATGTCAATTTAGAGTGTCATGTATATATATTTAGTTGTTCTGGAGAAATTATTCCTCTATCATCCATTAAATGCTTCATAAGCAAATGAAACATGTATGCATGTGGATGTGTTTGGAATTAATGGAAAACTGACAATTTATCTCCAAAATTTGAAAAGATATAGTCAAGGTCATTGGATATAGATTTTCTGATTAAATATTTTCCTTAAGCAATAAATTTCAGAGCAAAATGTTAACTTGAAAATTAAATAAAGAACATTTTATTTTCTTAGTGACCCATGTGCTAATATAATTAACCATGCATAATTTTATTTTACACATATAAAGAGATTAACTTTCAATTTTGTTATATGGTTTCATCAAGTGTAAACAGATGCACATTAGATGGCTTTTATAATTTACAGACTTGACTATAAAAATAATTTAGACTATCTGGTAAGCTAGCTTAAAGAAGTTTATGAATAGCAAAATGTAATTTATGAAAGAGTATTGCAGGAGATATAATTTATAATTGCCTAATTTTTGTCAACATATTATCCATGCTCAGTATGGTATAACATTTTTAACATTTGTTCTCTGTACATTTATACAGTTCAACTTTGGAAGAAGAGTTTTCAAGGGGAAACAAATTTTCTAATAGGCAATGATGTACCATTGGACTGAATTATTTGATAGGATCTTTTAAACAATATTTTAGCAAAATTGTATTGTTAAACCTAAATCATATCAACACAAAGCTGTGAAGACAGAAACCACGAAGAAAAGTCTGTATTGTTTTGTAGGAAAAGATGAATTAGCATAGTAAACTCAAGCTAGTGATTTCATTTAGATATTTGGACTCTAAACCATGAATAGTTCAATACTCTGTGGGAAAAATAACAGATAATCTTTTCCACAGTAAAACCATTTCTGCCTGAATATGGAAGATAATGCAATATGATCCCCATGTATTTTCACTTTGTTGATAAGATTCATAATACAAAAACACTAACTAGGTTTAACTCATAATAAGAATCTTCAAATATTGGATGACTAGCAATCCCTGGGGCATTTAAAGTGGGAAACAAATTTCATATGCATCGGAGGTTTCCATTCAGCCATGCTTGATGGAAGGATTTGCTGTGGTAATGTATTCAGGAGTACTTTGAACTCCAAGTAAAAGAGCATTAAGAGAAAGTTGACATAAGTATCTTAATTAGTAAATGTGTGCACCTCAATTCAACGAGAAGACTAATATACCTAACAGTGGACTGCCACTATGGCAATTTACAAAATGGCAATAGCATTGTGATGAAATTTTACTTTATATTTCAATGAGGAAGGAAAACAAAACAAAGAAAGGTTCACTATAAGGGATTGTCTTACAAGCTTTATTATCCTGAATTGTTTTAGGCAAGTCAGTACTGCATATAAATGCTTTTGCTGGGAAGAGAAGAGGAAGGGGACTGAGAGGGTGTAAAATGATTGGATAGATAGATAGATAGATAGATAGATAGATAGATAGATAGATAGATAGATAGATAGAGATAGGAGCTATTTATAATAAATGCCAGTTCTTCCATAATTAAATGTTACCACACAAATTGTTCGTACAAATGGCTCCTTTATAGTCCTGTTCATTCTAAAGAGTTCATGACATTGGTGTGTTGAACTCAGTGTTTGAAACAGAGTCACGGATATAAATGTCCTTTTCTAGTCCTTACTGAGCAGCCACAGAGAATTATTCATTTAAGTTTTGTTTAAGTATTTTTGTGACATCCTCAACATAATTTATTATATTTCCTCAGGTTTTTTTTTCCACAGCCAACATCCTTTTAATCTGTACTACTAATGTACACACTGTCAATACATTCAGGAGAGCAGTCGCTAATAATATTAAATTGTTCCAAGTCTCTACTTAAGATTTCCAGTGAAGGGCTGGAGAGATAGCTTGGTGATTAAGCACGCTGGTTGCTCTTGAAGAGGACCAGGGTTTGTTTGCAAACACCACAGGGCAGTTCAAAAACATCTGTAGCTCTGCAGGGGACCCAACACCTTCTTATGGCTCCCAAGGGCACCAGACCCAAACATAGTGCAAGTATATACATGCAGGCAAAATATTCACATACAAAATAAAAATATTATACATTTTAAATTACACTTTAATTTTTATTGCTTCACCTCTTCCCTTTACTTCCTCCAGTCCTATGTTCCCGCTACTGTCAAAATGAAGCTTCTTCCCCAATTATGATTGTAACACATGCTCTTCTCTCTCTCTCTCTCTCTCTCTCTCTCTCTCTCTCTCTCTCTCTCTCTCTCTTAGAAACATGCAAATATAAATAAAACCTGCTGAATCTTTGTGTATATATGGTTTCAGGGCTGACCGCTTTATATTAGACAACCAATTAGGGTCTAATTCCTGGGAGAGGCTAACTCCCCCTCTCTCGGCGGGTATCAGCCACCTGTAGTTCCTTGGCCAAGAGTGTGATCCCATGAGATTGTCCCTTCTATGATCATGTCTACTGATCCTGACATGGTTCAGACCTTGTTTATGCAGCCACTTCTAGGAGAAACTGTTTCACAGATGAATATCTCAGTATCCTGGCTCCTCTTCGGTGATATTTCCTGAGCCACATATGCAGGAACTGTGACTTAGATGTACCTACAGGAGCTAGGCTCCTCATGAGCCCCTGATCTCTGTGGTATCCACGTGTGGTTTTCTGTGATAATCTTCATTTGTTTTAGATGTGCCTAAAAATCATGCAGCATACATATGTGTGTGCCTACACTATGTCTATGCCATTAAGGTTGGCAATGTGTTCCTGACAAAAACATGGACACTGAGCTGCCATGGGCTACATCTGTGCAGGGGTTCCAGGTTATCTCCATGAATGGTCCTTGGTTGGAGTATCAGTCTCAGATACTGCCTCAGTTTTAAGGTAAAATTCATTATGATATGTTGTCTGTTTACTTGGCATTTATATCTTAACATTCTACTTTATCCGTGTCTACCTTAAATGCCATTTAAGATCACTTAAACTTTCTATAGGTATTTAACTCAGGACCTTGTACATGCTAGGCAATCATCTTTCCACTGATCTATTTTCCTAGCCCTCAGAATATGTTTCACTAACATTTCTAAATTACTTATATTCTGGGAAGCTTTTGCCTTACAACCGATTTATAGTGCTCAGGTTACCAAGGCCTGAAGATGGCTTCCTGATTTACAGACACAGTTCCTGCAGTCCTTTACCTTCAAGCTACATATTTGTTTTGTAACTAAAATATTTATTTAATAAAAGTTAAAAGTCTTACATTGCTACATTTAGAATTTACACTTATGACAAATTTTGAAAGGTTATTTGATTTTTTTTTACTTGTCTTTCTTTTCTTTTTCTATTGAAGTAACTAATGGCATTAAGAAAGTGAAGGATTTCTACCAACTGAAGCAGAAAGTAAGCAGGGCTTAGGTATATTGAAAGTATCATCAAGACTCAATCCCCAGTGGTTAGTCCTAGACACACATACATATGAGCAACACTAAAGGGATTCTCTCATATCTATCTACCTATACATATGTGAGAAAAAAAACATATAAACATGTATATAATGAGTACTCCTGGATCTGGGAGATACTAGGGAACACAATGTCAGCTGGAGGAAAAAAGGGACAGAATGCTATAAAGATAAAATTCATATATGCCATTATAAAAAGTAAAATAAATAAATAGAATATTTTTAAAGGCTAAAGAAGCTTGATTAAACACATCCTAATTTGGTGCAAAATAGATACTGTTTATCCTCAAAGTGCTAGAGCTTTGGTGAGACCTGAAGACCTGAAGAAGGAACCCTAAAATAGTCATGTCTGGTATTAAAGAAAGTACAGAGGCTTTTGCTGAGACTTGCAGGCATGAAAAGCATGCATGGGCTAGGCATAGGTCCATTACACATATGGAGCAGATGTGTAGTTCAGTCATCATGTGGATCACCTAACAAAGGGAGTAGGGGCTGTCTCTGACTCTGTTGCCTGCCTTTATATTCCTTTCCCCAAGCTGGCCTGCCTTGTCTGGACCCAGTGGGAGAGGATGCACTTAGTCCTTCTGGGACTTGATATGCCAAGGGTGTTGGTACTCCTGAAGGACCTCCCCTTCTCAACGGGAGGGGACAATGAGGAATTCCTAGACTGGACCGAGAGTGGGACTAACAAAAGAGGAGGGGAGGGACTTTGATCATGCTGTAAAGCAATTAAATAAATTAATGGAGGAAAATACATCAAATTTCCTCTTCCTCTCTCACTCAGACTTTTAGAATTCCAACTTGGCTGAGCCTCAACTCATCTAGCATTAAAAATACAGAAACTTAAACAAACAAATCAAAAAACAAAGAGTAGGACCTGGGATAGGTAGGTCCATTGTGGAAGAAAGGAAACAATAGGAAAGGCGATTGACCATTGAAACAAATGCATGCTTCAGTGTTTTAGGAGCAACAGCCTTAGTTTACAAAGAGCGATGATAAAATGTTTTAAATTATTTGTAAGCCGGGTATTAATGTGTCTATGTGGTTTTGCCTTACAACTCTTGTTAAGAATTTCTGTTATACAAGCATACCTTCAAAGATAAAAACATTTGATATTTTAAGCATCCTGTTTCTCTTGTATGTGATGTTAGTGGACATAGATAGGATATGAGATTAATATGTTGATAGGACATGGCATCATCAGTAGGTGTTTATTCCCACTCTGCTTTAAGAAAATATATACCAAAAATGGTGTGCTTCCAATAGAAGTCCTAGACTTCAATCACTAAAATGAGATATCTTTTTTTTTTCTCTCTTCTACGTGGAACAGATACCTAAGAAAGCTTTTGAGTCTTTTTCAAACCAGCATTTCAAGGGGTCTTTGCTGACTGAAATCTAGATTTGGCTTAGCAGATCCTACCACTGAGTTCAAAGATAGCTCTAAATTTGACCCCATATGTTTTTCTGTCTTTAGAGAGGCTGTAAAGCAAGTGGGATTAATGGAAAACATGAATAAAAGGTCTCAGGTCCCAAAAACATCATAAAGGGAGCCAAGCTATTGAACTCGGCATGGTTGCTCATGGAGTGAGTCAAATGAAGTTCCACTCACTTTATACTGACAGGTGAAATATTATTTGATGTTTGTGTGTGGGAGTATGGGCCTAAATGTTAAAAATCTGCTTTCTATAGCTCCAGTTGTTTTAGCCTCTGTATACCTTCTAATGATGATAAAAAGAGGTAAGCTTTTTCCTACTTTGAAAGTTACAGAATAGCAAATAAAAATAGCTATTGTGGTGGTAACAATGTGTAAATATTAGATGCTCTATAGTCAAAATATGTTCTGACTAACATCAATTTCTTGCTTTTTGGTGAAATTCAAATTGATTAATGAGTCAAGAGGTAACTAGAGAAGAAATGTCCAATTACAATGTGTGGATATGGAATTGAAGGAGACAATCATGGCTGTACAAAGGTGTCCAATGAGGTGATTTGCCAAGGTAAACACTATCCTTAACATTTAAGTGTACAGTCCCTTCACATTACAAAACCTCAGAATGGCAGCATATGCTCTTCTTAAAGCAATATTTACATATTTTATATACATATATATTTATGTACACATAGATCATGAATCTGTGAATATTATACATGCATTATACATACATTTTGTTATATTTTGTGCATGTCATTTATTCAACTTCACAAACAAAAAAATGGCATTAGGATATGCAAGACTCCACATTCAAGGATCTGGAGTCGGAACATTAGGGTTAATGGAACTCCTCCAGTTGCTGCATGGCTTAGCTCAAGTTGTTTGGCTTCTCAGTATTCCTGTTTCATTGATTCGAAGGTGAATACACAATAATGAGAGCAATTACCTCACATTTTTATTCTGATAAAGTTGTTTCCACTTTTCTGCAGAAAATACCTCTAGGACCGTGGAAGATGCCTAAAACTCCAGGTGGTATTGGTATACATCCATACATGGCACAGTGTGGCTTTGTTCCCTCTTGATGACAAAGTTTCCTACTTACAATAAGGCATAATTTACAAAACAAACACAGTCAAAACTAATACACAACTACACAAGGATCCAGTGCACTACGTGAGTTATGCAGTGATTATGTGACTGTGGTTTCTTAGCAATCCTGTTGCGCCATTGCAGTCAACCTTCAGAGACCCAGGGCAGTACCGACTGTCTAGTCAGTAGGTAGCAATCACAAATGGGCATGCTGGACAAAAGATACCACATGACCTCTCTAGGCAACTGTGAGAGAATCTAGAGTGCTGAGACGCAGGGAAAGAATCCTATCCAAATCCAGCTCGTTGAGGTGTACTGAGGCAACTTACAGGGGGAAAGGTGACAGGTGACAAATGGCATTTCACCACTGAGAAGTCACACATCTGGCTTTATTTTCTAAGCATGTCCAGAGCTGAGGTTAGATCACATGTTTACCTTTGCAGATCCCTTGACTTAAAGAGTAAAAATAAGAGAATTACAAAATGATACAGCACCTTCCTACTAAGGAGGAAGACTACTTTCTGCATCCAATCACCTAGATTATTTCATTAATATTAACATTAATTGCTTAGATATAATGACCAACTTGCTGCAGTTACCTGTATTTCCTATCACAACACAACCTGACCTGACTCCCATCTATTCTATCAATTCTTGCTAGCAACAGCCAAAATTCTGAGTTGACTCTTTATGTCCATATTATAGAAAGAATCAGTTTCTTAGGGCAACAATGTCTGTGGTGTTATTTTTAAAAAAAATTAGCCCAATGATAAAGCCAAAAGTAATCCCAGCAATGATCTAGGTAAGGAATAGATATTTTTTAATAAAATAAATCTAAAATTACCAAAGAAAGACATACCTTAAAAAAGATTAATGTTCAAAAGTAGCACATTAAAAAATGATATTTCAAAAAACATAGAACCAGAGAGATTATATCTAAGAAGCTCATGTTTCCTGATTAAATGAGTTTTCAAGGTGTAACAAAGTAGGTCATATGGAATTGGAAAAATAGAAGAAAATATTCATATATTAACAGTCAGAAATAAATGGGATATGTTACAAAATGACTTTTGTTAAAGTCCTCTTTAATTTATGTTGTAAATTAAAAAAAGAACATGTGAATATTCTGCAAAGCTAGTGGAATTATAAATTCACAAAAGTTTGACTTCTGTTCTACCTTTGCTGTTTATAATCACTGGTACATGGAGAAAAGACAATTATGTTTAAAAAAATTAAAATGATATTACATTTATATTTTATAGTATGGCATTCGTTTAGCTCCTCAAAGTGGAGTCTGCTTTAGTATCAAGACAATGAACCAGAAAAGTTACAAATAATAAATAAAGTTGGGTCATAATTACATGGGTACTAAAAGCCAACCTTTCCGAAAATTAAAATAGCTACATGAAGCTGAACATTTGACACATACAATAAACCTAGCACTTGGTACTCAGAGGCAAACAGAAATAGGTTGATCTCTGTGAGTTTGAGACCATCAGGTGTACATGGTGAGTTTCTGGACAGTCAGGGAGGTGGAGAGAGATCCTGTTAAGCAACGTGTAGTTCTATGGCTATAAAATCAAACTGGCAGAAAGAAACTTTCAAATTAAATGAGTATAAAATATCATTGTTTTATATAAAATTTACTTTATATTAAATTTACAATAAAAATACTTCAAAGACTCCAACTATTAAATAAATGATTCATAACAAGAAAATGACTATGCCTATAGAATGAAACATGTAGTCAGTCTAAATACAGAGCCTGATAGTTCCTATAGAGGACTTGGGCATTGCTTAAAATGTCTGTTTTCCTTTAGGCCATACTATGTTTTTTTTTATTTTAACTATATGTCTGATATTTCTATTACATATAGTATGTAAAAGTTATATTGGATATAGATAGTTAAAATATTAAAGAGATGACACCCACATTCTGATATATAATGGTGTACACTTCACTCGGGAATCTCTTTTATAATGGCTTTAACAATAATTTCTCTTCTAAACGTCGTGTCTCACTCAGTCCCATAGCAGTTCCTGGAAATAATACTGCTTGGCACTGTGAGGCAAAAAGTATCCTTTGGGTTCTCCCTTCATAAAATGCAATGCTTGGCAAACCAGGGAAAGTGTGAACTGAAGTTTCCACAAAAGCCATACCTAGGTTGAGGATTCTCCAGACTGATGGTTAGAACTTTATGAGTACAGCATGTCACACAAACAGATATTTCTTTTCCTCCCAATAACTATGTGTTGTTCACCTCTATCTTTGAGATAATATCCTATTTATATTCAGTTAATTTTTCAAATGTGTTCTGAGTAGACCATTAGCTTCTACCAATGAAAGAATTAATGTCACCAGATAGCATCTAAAATATATAGCAGAGATTTCCCACCTTTCTCATAACCTTCTTTCCAATTTATTTTTAATGTCTTGGCTTATGGCTTTGTTTCCCTGACTAAGCTCACCCATGCATTGTGTAAATGTAGCACAATTTCTGTATCCATTCCTCAGTTGAGGGGCATCTGGGTTGTAATGCTTCTGGCTATTACAAATGGTTAAACAAATGCCCTTGTTGTATGCTTAAGCTTAATATGGATATATGCCTAGGAGTGGCAAAGATGGATCTTGAGGTAGCACTATTCTTAATTTTCTGAGAAAGACACCAGAATGATTTCCAATGTGGTTGTATAAGTTTACATTCCCACCAGCAGGAGAGGAGGGTTCCCCTTTCTCCACATCCTCTCCAGTATGTGTTGTCACTTGAGTTGTTGATCTTAGCTATTCTGATGGGTGTAAGGTAAAATCCCAGAGTTATTTTGATTTGCATTTCCCTGATAGCTAAGGATGTTGAGCATTCGTTTAAGTGTTTCTCTGCCATTCAATATTCCTCTATTCAGAATTCTCTGTTTAACTCTGTACCCCATTTTTAATGGGATTATTGATTTGTTGCTTTTTAATGTCTTGAGCTCTTTATATATTCTGGATATTAGCTCTCTGTCAGATATAAGGTTGGTGAAGATCCTTTCCCAGTTTTTAGACTTCATTTTGTTCTGATTACATTGCTTTACAGAAGCATTTCAGTTTCTTGAGATCCCATTTATTGATTGTTGATCTTAGGGACTGCACTGTTGGTGTTCTGTTCAGGAAGACTACTCAGCAATCAAAAGCAAGGAAATCCCTCCATTCCTCCCCCTTCACTCCTCTCCCCAAGTCCACTGGTAGGCTAGGGTTTCTTTTTCTTCCTTCTGATCCTAGTCTGTTAGGTCTCATCAGGAGTGGCTGCATTGTCTTCCTCTGTGGCCTGGTAAGGCTGCTCCCCCCTCAGGGGGAGGTGATCAAAGAGCAGGCCAATCAGTTCATGTCAGAAGCAGTCCCTGTTCCCATTACTATGAAGCCACTTGGACACTGACCTTCCATGGGCTACATCTGTGCAGGGGTTCTAGGTTATCTCCATGCATGGTACTTGGTTGGAGTATGAGTCTCAGGAAAGACCCCTGTGCTCATTTTTTTTGGTTCTGTTGCTCTCCTTGTGGAACTCCTGTCCTCTGATTGGGAGGGGAGGAGGGAAGGAACTAGAGCAGGAATACAAAGTAAATAAAGCACAATTAAAAAAGAACAACTCTGTGAGCTTCCCAAATGCTGGAACACCGAAGTGATGTTTCTGCGTTATAAGCCTGGACAGATTGCTAGACTGTCACATTGTTTGTCATGTCTGTCTGAGCTCTGTGATGAGACTTAGTCCAAGAAAGTCATATGAGTCTCTAACTCATAGTCTTTAGGGCCCAACATACAAAAGATGCACAGAAAAAAAACATGTTACATGCATATGATTGGAAGTAGAAAAGATCATCCTGAGTGAGTTATCCCAGAAGCAGAAAGACACACATGGTATATACTCACTTATAAGTGAGGGGGGAGCAACCTTGCCAGATCACAGAGGAAGACAACGCAGCCAGTCCTGATGAGACCTGATAGGCTAGGATCAGATGGAAGGGGAGGAGGACCTCTCCTATCAGTGAACTTGGGAGGGGCATGGAAGGAGAAGAGGGAGGGAGGGTTGGATTGAGAGGGAATGAGAGAAGAGGCTACAGCTGGGATACAAAGTGAATAAACTGTAATTATTAAAAAAAATAAATTTTAAATATCCATGCAACTCTTCCTACATCGAACCCCATCATTTTGGGTAGGCTCAATCAATGTTCTGGGTCCACGGTCACTTCTTACATGGTCTGGAATAAACATGTTTATTTCTGTTAAAATTATATATAATTTTACAAATGCTTTAACAAATTGCTTACATGAACTATATTAAATACTCAGGGCAGTGATTACATTCATGCAACTCATTCAGTATCAAGAATTCACTGTGTGACACCTATGATAGACACATCATTGGTAAGGATAGTAATCCTTACTAATTTAATTCTGTAAATCAGTTGAAATTTACAGAAAAAAATAACTTTCTTAGTTAAAAAGTGAATGCAAAACACACACACACACACACACACACACACACACACACACCACAGTTCTCAGTTCTCACTCAAAGGAAATAAAAGGTTTAACCTAGAGCGGATTTGAAGTGACCAGGGTCCAGGAAAGTGATCCAGGCAGCCACAATTATGTGTTGAAATGTGGAATGTGTGGCTTTATGTTTTCTATGAAGAAAGACTCAGCAGAGACTATCAAGAATATTTAATATTTAGGAAGGCGGAAGCAGTCACACATACAGATGACAGCAGAAACTCACAAAATCTTAACAAACAGAATATTAAGAAGGTTGGGCTAGCATAGTATATCATGTGTGACAGAAGCTAGGAAAGTTGCTTAAGCCTGTGGTGAACATTATGCCTGCTTCTTCTCATCATTTTTGTCTCTGGGTGAAGAATAGGCATGAAAGTTGGCATAAGGCTAGGAGCGTTTAGATCGCCATTGACAAAAAAATAAACAAAAAGGGGAAATGAGCATCCTGTAAATTGTTTCAAAATAAGAAAAAAAATGTAGTAATTGAGACTAAAGACTTAAGTGGTTCCAGTATAAACAACCTATTCTGGATGATAAGAGAAGAATTCCATTCAGAATAGTCTCTCAGACTCACCTCCACCTTGGGATAAGTAAATTTTAAGGAAGCCAAGGACAGAATGGGGAGGGTATCTCCAGAGTGAAAAGAGAATTTGAAGTGAATCAGCATAGACATCAAAGCAGGAACACTCAAAGCTGAAACACAGTGAGAAGGGCTAAAAGCACATATCTGGTCCAAAAGGCACAGAGAACTCTACAGCAAGACCTTCCAGCTAAATTGTTATTGTTTGTTTTTAATTTACTACTGCTATTACTACAACTTACTCACTATGTGTCCTAGGTGTAGCCCCCTCCCTCCTCCTCCCTCATCTCCTTCCGGTCCCACCCTTCCTCCCTCTTCCTCCCCTATCCCTCTCCCCTTGTCCACTGATAGGGAAAGTCCTCCTCCCCTACTGTATGACCCTAGCCTATCAAGACTTTTCAGGACTACCTGGATCATCTTTCTAGTTCAAACTTCAAAAAACCATTGGCAGATGCAGTTAAGAAACTGGTTATTATGAATAAAGCTGCTAAAAACATGGTTGAGCAAATGGCCTTTTTTAAAGGTGTTTTTAAAGAAACTGATGTGATCAGATACAAAGTATTTCACCTTCAGGAAGATGTTAATGTGGAGTGATAATTGAGTCCATCCTTTTGACATTGATATGAGATGTTGAAAGAATGAGATAATAGTGGGAACCAAACTAATTCTGGAGTATGGGAAGAATTAGTTATATAATGGATTAATACATAAATGAGAACATAGTGCAAAACACTGACACCATAATCATACACCTAAAAACAAGGAGAGTCTGGTTTGATAGTTGGTAACTACAAATGAAAGCAACCACATAAGACCAGTTCCAGACAGCAACATTTTCAAGAGACCTTCATTTAAAATTATCCTACAAATGTAAGCATTAATGAAGAATAAGACCCAGGACAAAAGTGTTAGTATAGTGAACATTTTGCCCATTTTGCCGAAGACTATGAGTGTCAAAGATTTTAGGAATCACAGTAGAAATCATTGTAGATACACCTTGCTAGTTATTTCAATAACCCAACAAAAAGAAAATATGGAAAGTTTTTCATGGCTAGGGAGGAAAATATATTAAGTCTTTCACATCTGTATTATATTAGTTATTAACTGGTATCAGTTCCGATCCCTGTGATCTCTTGCCATCTGTATTACATCTCTTTCTTATCACCTTTGCTATCCAAGTCCAATTCTTATGCACTGTACTCTCCTGTTGGAAGTCTCCTGGCTCCACATTTCCTTTAATTCCCTAGAAATATATGGAGGTGATGAGGTAAAGTCTGGTGCATGACCACTCTTTATAGTGGTGAATATGAAAGCTGCAATCCTTATTGTTTCATTTGCCATATGAGATATTTCTCCTTCAATAGACTGGGGTTTCCTGAAGAAAAGGACCTGTTATCACTCACCAGTGCATATCTGACACACACACACACACACACACACACACACACAAAA